>CAXITT010000013.1:1886009-1904216 GCA_964033795.1 Lymnaea stagnalis | reverse complement strand
GTTTTTAATGAAATTTACGTACCCTCTGTTCGTCAAATCGCACACATTAATATGTTTATTGTATTATTTGCATAACAATGATTTATTATTAAAGCCAAAAACTTAATTGAAATGCGTTGCAAGTTTCAAAGCTTTAACTTTGCTGAATAAAAAGTTATCGCATTTTGAGTGTCAAAGATGTCTTTTTTCGGTCACAGAATTTTGGAAAATATTTACTAAGGCTATATAAGGAAAAATTCTGACACTAAAAATGCGATAACTTTTGTTCTACTTAAGATAGAAAGATAAAATAGGTATCAATGGAAAGGAAATACTGAGTCCTTTCTAATGATATAAGTTTCATTAATATATAACAACTTTGAAATTTTTAGTGTAGTACCTACACTAAGGAGCCACCATAAATGTCATCACACAAATTTGCACACAAATCATGACAAAAATATAAACGTGACAAATCTCTGCACCCCTCCCACCCTTCTATATTATATCAAAGGCAGCGTCTACACGTCCGGCTTGCCGGACGAGTGACGTATATCTCCCACTCTATTTGTCAGGCGACCCCGTCATATGACCGCCAGAAGACTTTTTTTATCCAGATATTCCTCCGGCCACCAAGTCAAATGACCACCGTAACAAAGTGGCGCGAGATATTTGTCCGTCAGCCTTGTCACGTGACCGCGAATGATTCAAATTCAAAACTTTTGTTAATTGTAAAATCTATTTCTCTACTAAATAATGTTATGAATATCTTGCAAACAAATAATAGAAAAAATACTTGTTTATAACAAAACAAAGTGGGGGTTAAGCACTATTGCATTCTAGTTCTAGAAGGAAGCAATGCTGAGAGGAAGAGAGAATTACGGTAATAAAAAATACAATTGCTAAAAAATTATTAGTGAGGGTGATAAATAGTTAAGTTTAAGGTGGGGAGGCCGATAGTTCACAAAGAAATAGACCCTACATCTTAACATAGGACCGATATAGTGGTAGCCTAGCCTGCTTCTCATGCAATACTAATTACTTATCCTGAAATATAACTCTATTGACATAAATCTAATAAAGTCTACTGGTCTTATTTTATTTGGTTCATATTTTGAATTTTGGCTTCAAGGTAGATTTACCAGATGTATTAACCAAGATAAGGGACTTTTTTCTTTGAAGAGTCGGAATCAAATAGACTAGTCCTAGTAATACTAGTAGTAATAGTACTACTAGTTAGGATATAGGCCGACAAGTTTAATATTCAAAGTCAAACACTTTATGTTTCTCAGAGAATTTGAATATATTAACATGTCAGCATATATTTATTATCTAGGGATTGGAATATCAAATGCAATGCAACTATTTTGCCGGCGACCATTTGTGAGACTTGTCACCTGACCTGCTGGAACAATAACGCTTACCAGTCGTCCGGCGGTCACGTGATATGCCCGCGACACTTCGTATATTAAATTATTATTCTTTGTTTGTATATTTCTATACTGTATAGGCCTATATTTTATGTACCGTGGCTTAACTTAGATGTTTTCATCCGACTCTGTGTCGTTACAAACAGTGATTCTGCATAACATGTTAAAATAAATAATAAATAGCGATTCCTAGACATTAAATTAATTTGTGTTATGGATTAATAATTTTAATCATAATGATTAGCACACCCAAAATGTTTACAATAAAAATTTTCAGATGTGCACAAATTAAATATTACTTTGGCCCTGGACTTTGGCAAAGAAGAAACTGGGTATAATAATTTTTCAGACTATTTTCCCCTTCCACCCAGTCTCACACATCTATCTAGATTGGGTCTATGTTATCATTTATAATTATATAGTAATATAGACTATAGACACAGGATTATTTATTTTTTTATAAAGACAGCATTTTGAAACTCAAACTCCTCTAAAGCTTTGATGGCATTTTACAAATCTTTGAAAGTATCAAAATAGAAATTTAAAGCTAAAATTCTTTCAGGATTCATAATTGAGCCGAGGTGTTGTCACTAGTACCAACTACCGGTAGTAATAAATGAGCGGGGCAATATTTTGCCAGCGTGATTGAAAGCCGGTTTTTAAAGTTCCAGTTTTGGGTTTGATTTGAATGACTGGGTCCAATAGTTCTAGAAGCTACTGGTAGTTGACTACAAATAGCTCCCTAGAAGCTAGTAAACTTCCAAGAGACACTTTCTATCAAATTACTGCACCTGTTGCAGTAACATTTCCTTAGAACCTGGGTTCTTAACCAGGGGTAAAAGCATCCCCTGAGCCCCGAGTTGTGGAAGACCAAGAAAATTGTACTTGCTGCCATTGCTAATTGTAGCTGCCTTTTTTAAAAAAAATCAGGTTTTATGCATTTTGATTTGCATCAGGAAATGTTTCTTTTGTGAATTTTGTTTGCCCATTACTTCAATTGGTCATTTTTTCCAGTTATAGAAAATGTGTTAAGAGAATAAAACCATGATAACTAAATTATTTAAATATTTTCATATTTATTTAAAATTTTATTACTATATAATTTATATGTTTGGGTGTGGCAATGTTTAAACGGAGTGAGGCTGCAGCTCTGCAAAAAGGCTAAGAATCCCTGTCCTAGAGCAATTACTAAGATCACCCCACCTCCCCTGAGTCATCCATTTTTTTCGCTCCATCCTAATTCTATGACTCCCGTCTCCACATTTCAACATAAATTTTCACAACTCTCAAAGTCACTACACTCCAATTTTCTTCCTCTGTGATGGCCTGCCTGTAACTTGGTTAAAGGCAAATTTTGGGACTTTGCATACCCGGTCCGATACCTGTACTGATCCTCTCATTGATCATATTTTAAAATAAAATTATTATAATTGTTTTATCAAAGAATAATGTTAAAATTGTCTGTAATTTAGTGTTATTAAGTCCATTTTATACTACAATTTCCGCTGTTGATGTGATGTTATAAAATGTGATGTCATTTATGGATGGCCCTTAGACATCACTGTAGGCTTAATTAACAGAAAAGGTCCTCTACTACTTCAGCGTGGGCTATTTAAACATTATGTTTTTTTAGTCTTTACCAGAAATACCAATTATAAAAAGTTTTGGACTGCGATAAAGCTTTAAAATAGATTAATAAGACACGAACAAATTGTGTCAATAGAACAATATGAGTTACGCTTTAATAATAATTATACATTATACACAATTAAACGTTTCGGCACATGCCTTCATCAGTACAAACAAACAAAACACATTTAAATAAGTATAAATTAAATTGACATAATATCAATATACATATCCTACCTAAAACAGAAAAAATAGGAGAGGGCGCTTAAACCAGCCAAAAACAAAGTAAAGAGAAGTAGAAAGGAAGTGATTTTAACATAATTGGAAAAACCAAACAGGAAAAAGACATGGCAGCTAAGTAAAATTGTGGATTTGGTTCAATCCATATGGAGACAACGTACCAAATCTAGTTGTTAATGAAGGCATGTTCCGAAACATTTAATTGTGTATAATGTATAATTATTATTAAAGCGTAACTCATATTGTTCTATTGACACAATTTGTTCGTGTCTTATTAACCAGAAATACCACAGTGCCCGACAGTGGAGAGATAGGCACTAGGTTTTTGATACCATAGAAAGAGAGGGTGGGCTGATTTCTTGTTGAATTGCCAGACTGACATGCAATCAATTATCAAGAGTGGGCTGATTTTAATGATTTTGGGTTAGGGTTAAAGCTGGCGATGGGTTCCACTGTAAATAGGTCACGCAAGTTCCTCCAGGTCAACTTCTGACTACAGCACCGTATTCAAAAGATATAAATTTGTATTTTTGAGTTTTACCTAACGCAATTTTTTCTTTTCTTATTTTCTATGTTTGAAAGTGGGAGGACGGCTGATTACTTTTTTCTTATTTTTAGTACTGTAGTTATTGTGGGAGGAAAAGTATGGTAAGATCTCCCGTAAAATGATAGAAATCATTAGGTACTTCAGTAAAAAAAAAAAAAAATGTGGTCTTTGAACTTTTGCACGACTTATGAATAAAAATGATGACAATTTATTGTATGGACTTAACCGGGTTTTAAAAGCTCTAATGAAAATATTCCCGTTGAAATGCCTTCTAAGTTGATTCTCAAACAAAAGTGATCCAATACTTCCTTCGCCGTTGCCCATTTCCAATACAAATTAAATAATAGTCTCCCTTTTGTTACTGGGGTTGAAGCATACTATGGGTACCGGGTGTTTGGTCTTAAACTCATCAAAAGACAGCTCTTTTAGTGCCAGTCTTTTTTTTTATTCACCAGTTTTGGGTCTTGGGGGCTCTCCCAGGATATGTTTCTTTTTTCATTTCTTTTGAAACATTTAAGCTGGAATTTTTTTTTAAATTATGGAAAATTTAATTTTAATCTTATTAACCTTATAGAATGTCAGATTTAGTTTATGATGCGAGTAATGCTCAGTGTTCAGAAACTAAGTTCACACATGCTTTGAATACCAGTACGAGATAGCCAATTTTAATTAATTATTGTATTGTCCAAACTGTATAACTGAAATACAACATAACATAAAATTAGTTTTTGTATTGTTTCAGACGTGCCCACTACTTCTACGAGTATTCTGTTGCAATGAACGTCACCATCCCTTAATGGAATTTTCAAGAGGAAGCACACCTACCAATGAACTACAGATATATACCTGGTAACTAACTTGATATTGTAAAATGTAATTCTTTTTTTTTAACGAAATTTTTAATCCAAAAACCTTTTTTGAAATTGCTGAACTAAACTGAAACTCAATTCAGCAGTTTTATTTAGAGCAGTTACTCAATCAAACTCTCTCTCCTCCTCCACTCCCCCCCCCCCCCCCCCCTTTTTTACTTTCTCCTTACACAATCGAGCGCTCTCCCTCTCCCTTACTATCTTCAGTTGATGTTGTTTTTTATGACTTGTCCTGCATTTTCTTCTTTCAATTATCGGTATTATGAAGAAATTATGTATTATATTTTTAAGGATTGATTCACTTTTTGCAATTTGGTTCAGTCATGGATCCATGATACATATTTAAACTGTTGTTGAAATATTCATTTCCTTGGTGTTTCAGATTAAAATAGATGAATTGTGGATGTCCTTTTAATTTCTCCTACATACTAGATCTACAATTGGACAACAAATAGGCAAATTTTTTAATTACGGCTTTAATTGTGTTATTTATCATGAGATTCATACACCTGGTTAGTTTGTTAGCCCCACATATCAGGTCGTCAGGATGTAGTGTTGCATCAATAAAGAAGAATGCATTTTAAATGTGAGTTAATCAACAATGACACAACAAGACATATATTTTATTCCAATTTTTTAATTCAACTCTTCTTTCTCTCAAAGGATGGATGCTACCTTGAAAGAATTGACCAGTTTAGTCAAAGAAGTCAATCCGGACGCAAGAAGAAAGGGAACATTCTTTGACTTTGCCATCGTCTTTCCAGATGTCAGATCACCTACCTTCCGCATGCGGGAAATCGGCACAACCTGCGCCGGTAGAAAATCACCTGATGACACAGTGACACTTGCACAGAAAAAGTTTACAATTGGAGACTATCTGGACATTGCCATCTGCCCTCCAAGACCAGGGGGGATGACTCCGATGGGACGAGGGCGGCGGCAGTTTTAGGCATTTTTTTTTTTTAAAACCAATTTTTTAGTTGAAAACTTTTGCAATGTTAATGATCAGAGGAAAAAATATTCTTGACTAAAACTCATTGACATGCTTAAGTCAATACTTTAAATGGTTACATGGTTTACTTGTATTGAAAAGCTGTTTGACATTGTGAAATATTTCATGTCTTCTATCGTGTCATTGCCATTTTGAATAAAATCCACACCATAATGACCTTGACCTGTGATTCTTGCTAGCTAATCGATTTTTAAATTTTTTTTGCATCATTTCCCGCCCTATCACATGTTATGTTTCTGTGGATTTTTTCATTATCATTCCATTCAATTACTTTTAAATTATTGGCATCGGTATGCACTTCTTTGTATTACTGGCATAGATTAATACCTCGAACTATTGCAATGTTAGGTTTCAGAACCCGTTGCAGATCAGGAGGAATCGCATGTTTCGTATAAGTCTAATAAGTGCTAATAATAAGTGCTTATTTCTAGAGTTCAACTTTTAAATATGATCCAAATCATTCTCTCAAAGTACCGTATTGAAATTCCATTTAAAAGTTAGATAAAACATACAACAATACAACACTACACCATGATACCCTTTAAAAAGATGGGGCTCGTAAAATAATAAAGGGTTGATGTTAAACTAAAGAACCTTTTGGTGTTTTTAACCCAGCCTCCTCTGCTTTTAACGCAGCCACCCCCCCCCCCCTACACTCTGCCTTTAATGCTACCCCGCACCACCCTCTGCCACTAAAAAAAAGTGTTCAATAAAATTTACCCTATAAATTCTACCCTTAACACATCATTCAACTTTATTAATGACTTTAAAAATTGGACAGAAACACTTCTGAAGAGTTTTTTGAGGATTTTGCAGGTCTGTGAAAAATCGTGATTGCAAATTAGTTAAATTTCAATGAAAATTAATTAATTAGCAAATGAGGGAGACTGAATGCACAAGGTTTTACAGTGCATTTGATTGTATTCGTCAATAGTATTACAGGTAAAAATGAAAGGAAAGGGAGGTAAACTTATGTCAAGAAAATGCTACTTATATTTTACATTAATAGCTTCCCTTTGTGTATTCAGGTTACCATTAGAATGAAGCCATTGAAAAACAAGTGTGAAGTTTTATCAATGAATTTCTATTCACAATTTTTAAGCAACTAAAAGAAAAAAATGCCTTGCAGTCCTTAAAAACAATTATTTCTGTTTTTCATGAAAGCAAATTTAATCATTGTTACAGTACCGGTAGCTAAAAGGGAAACTGGCTCAAATGTTGAGGAGACATTAACAAACTCAATACATTTTTTTCTTTGAGTCGCTTAAAAATTGTGAAGAGAAATTCATTGTAAAACTTCTTGTTTTTCTAGGGCTCAATTCTGATCACTGAGTTAAACTTAAAAATAAATAAAAAGTATAGAAACATGAAGCAGACCTGTTTACCCTCAAACTCTTAAAATTGTACAATATCATCACAATATCGTTCATTACATCATCTTAATAGTAAAAGATAAACTTCAAGTATATATAATGTATACAATATGTAAAAACGTACATTTTACGCCAAAATCATAATAGTAAACAGGTCTGCATGAAGACTAACAAAAATTGGATAAAGAACTTAACAAATAGTGGTAGTCTAGAAAAAACATTTGATTGGTTTTATCGGTTTATGTTTATTCACAATAAGACAAAAACTGCCAGTAGCAATGAGCCCAGATCTCTGTTTAGTGGTAGTGGTAGTGATGGTGATTGTGGTAGTGATGGTGATTGTGGTAATGGGGATAGTAAGAGCCCAATGGATGGTAAGATACAGGTATAAAAAGTTATTTCATTTCAGTGCTGCACATCCAGGCAAAGATCACACCACTGGAGCCTCAAATGTATGACTTGCAACACAGCGTTAATATGTCAAATGTATGACCTACAGCACACCACTGGTATGTTAAATGTATTAGCTACAGCACGCCACTAATGTGTCAAATGTATGACCTAGAGCACACCGCTGGTATGTCAAATTAATAGCAACAGCACACCACTAATACTAATACCTCAAATGGAAGGCCATGCAGCAGGCCTGCACAACTCAAAATATAAGGTGGGTCGTACAACTTCATGAAAAATTTGTGCGGGCCAAAAGAAAATAGGACCCGAGGGAAAGCTACTAAGAAAATAATAAGAATATTTCGTTACTTCGCGGTCCGCAAAGTGGGTGCTGGTGGGCCACATGCGGCCCCCGGGCCTGTATGTTGTGCAGGCCTGCCAAACAGCATTTTACTATTGTTTCAAATATATGACCTAAAATATACCATTCTCATGTGTATGACATGCAGGACACCATTAATGTGTCCCATCTAGGACAACACAGTACACACCAATTATTTGCCAGATGTATGACAAACAACATGCCGATTATTTGTTAGATGTACGACCTTCAGCACACCTCTAATGTGTCAGCTGTATAGAATCAATACAATGAACATGTAGACTTCCATGGCTATTTTTACCATATGAAATTTGATTACACCGGTAGTGTAACAGCTGGTGGCACATTTTAATGTCTTCTATGGCTCAGTGTCTTGTAAAAGGTCTGATAACTGGAGATGCTAGTCTTGTTGTGGATAACAAAAGTGAGACATGAAACAAGAAAGAAAATATTGGGAAATTAAATCATATTACGTACATACCGGTACTATCATTGCTGTGGAGAAATTAAAGTAGGCAATTTGATTTCATATTACATGGCTCTCCTTACACTTGGAACTACAATACAGTCATATGACACGGAGCTCTAGATGTTGGTGATTGTATGATATCAATAACTAGATGTTCCTGATTGTATGATATAAAAATCTAGATGTAAGTGATTGTATGATATAATTAACTAGATATGATTGTATGATATAAAAATCTAGATGTGAGTCATTGTATGATATGAATATCTAGATGTTGGTTATTGTATGATAGGAATATATAGATTTCATTGATTGTAATCGGCATCCTTCCGTCTCGTGAGACGATGGTGCATCACCGTTGGGTTGGGTTGCATTTTCTCGAGTGGCTGTGCAGTCCTATCGTTGAGTGACAGTCTTTACCACAGTTTTTACACACGAGTTCCGTGCTTCTAAATGTTTTGGCCTTTCTCCTAGCTCTTCTGTCTGCAGCCTCTTCCATTCTTCGCTCCTCGGCTACCATGACGCCCTCTTTGACAACTGTGCGCCACGTAGATCGTTCTTTTGCCTTACACTCCCAGTCACTTGTATGTATTTTGGCTGCTTTCATGTCCCTTTGACAGACATCTTTAAATCGCAGACGTGGGCGACCTGTTTTCCTCTTTCCCGAAGCAAGTTCACCATATATTACACACGAGTTCCGTGCTTCTAAATGTTTTGGCCTTTCTCCTAGCTCTTCTGTCTGCAGCCTCTTCCATTCTTCGCTCCTCGGCTACCATGACGCCCTCTTTGACAACTGTGCGCCACGTAGATCGTTCTTTTGCCTTACACTCCCAGTCACTTGTATGTATTTTGGCTGCTTTCATGTCCCTTTGACAGACATCTTTAAATCGCAGACGTGGGCGACCTGTTTTCCTCTTTCCCGAAGCAAGTTCACCATATAGGAGGTCTTTCGGAATGCGGCCGGGACTCATTCTTTTAACATGACCTAGCCATCTCAGGCGTCTTTCACTAAGGATTGTGAACATGCTTTGGGTATTCGCACGCATTAATATCATTGATTGTATGATATGAATATATAGGTGTTAGTAATTATATTATATAAATGACTAGATGCTAGTGATTGTAGGAAATGACAGTCTAGATTTTAGAGATCATATTATATGAATGTCTATATTTCAGTACTTGTATGATAAGAATGTTTATAGTTCATTGATTGTATGATATAAATGTTTATAGTTCATTGATTGAATGATATAAATGTCTAGATTCTAGTCATTGCTAATCAGGCTATGATGTAACTGTCCTGTCTTTGACCAGTGTGTATTTATTATCTTTGTACTCAAAATATTTCCAATCAAGATTTTCGGAATGGCTAAACAAAATCTTGTCTGCTTGTCATTGAGTCTGTGTTCATGTACACCATTTCGATGAGTTAACGCCATTGTTTACAAAAAATTAACACCATTGGTCATGAACAGTTAACACCATTGGTCATGAACAGTTAACACCATTGGTCATGAACAGTTAACACCATTGGTCATGAACAGTTAACACCATTGGTCATGAACAGTTAACACCATTGGTCATGAACAGTTAACACCATTGGTCATGAACAGTTAACACCATTGGTCATGAACAGTTAACACCATTGGTCATGAACAGTTAACACCATTGGTCATGAACAGTTAACACCATTGGTCATGAACAGTTAACACCATTGGTCATGAACAGTTAACACCATTGGTGGCGAAACGTTATTAATGTTATTTTAAAACTTTGTATAAATATTTTTAAAAAAATAGAAATACTCACCATGTCTGATGAAGAAAGGTAGCGTTCAATTCCCATATTTTTTAAAATTTCATATCATTAAGGAATGTTGCCATTCCCGATAGTGAACTAAACCATCAGTCTAAGCACCATCTTCTGATTTCACCGTTGGTAACCACCCACCCCACTCCCACTAATGGCGTCCTTAACCTGTTCAAATGAAATGTGATCCAAATCGGGTTGTCACGTGATTGTATGGGATTGGGTTGAATGGCAACTGATACGCACCATGATGCGCAAACATTTATTGTGGGCTGGGCGCGGCCAGGGAAGATAACTTGCGAGAGATAAGAAGTCCCTCTTGTTACAGGTCCCTGGCAATTTATCGGAATGACCTCTGTGGATAGAGGGACCCCCAGATCTGATCACCCTGGACCTACGGTATCCTCGATCGTGGCATCTCCGGGGACGGAAGTTTGGCCCTTGTGATCCGCTGGTAAAACTGAAGATCAATATTTTTCAGTGGCTCGGACTCTGGGAGCGGGAGGAATTGATAAGGACGAGTAGACATGTTAGCGATGTAATGGATGCGTTTGTCGTTGATCTCAGAGAATCGAGTAAGGAACCCACGAGTAGTTTGCAGGTCTGTTTTCTATCTGTTCACACGATTTCGGAGAGAATTAGAGCATATGATGGCCATTATCTTTTATTATGGAGAAACGTCTGACGCTTAATACGTTTTCAATACGTGGTTTTCATATTGTGTGGGATTCAGCAAGCACTCTTCAGCAAGCACTCTTCAGCAAGCACTCTTCAGCAAGCACACTTCAGCAAGCACTCTTCAGCAAGCACTCTTCAGCAAGCACTCTTCAGCAAGCACTCTTCAGCAAGCACTCTTCAGCAAGCACTCTTCAGCAAGCACTCTTCAGCAAGCACTCTTCAGCAAGCACTCTTCAGCAAGCACTCTTCAGCACTCTCAACAACGCTTCAGCACTTTTCTTAATTTTTCTGTCTCAAAAATGCTGCAGCACTCTCCACAACTTTTCAACGCTCTCAACAACCCTTCAACACTCAACAACTCTTTAACACTCTCAAAATCTCTTAAGCATTCTTAAAATTGCTGCAGCACTCTCTACAACTCTTCAGCAATCTCCACAACTCTTCAGAAAAGTTTGTCTTGAAGGTAAAAAGCCAATACATTCTTCTGAATACTTACAACGTGTCTTCACACTCTTAGTTTTGATGGTTTTTTTCGTATTTATTTTTGTACCCATCCCCAAGATTTTGTACGGATCCGCCTCTGTATATCACGCCAACAGCCTGACAACTTTTTGTTTAAAATACAATATAGATGCTACATATAATTTATAGTGTAAATGCTAGGTGTAATGTTTAGTAAAGATGGTTGGAACGATTTCTGTGACAGAAAAAATGGTCTGATCCACGAGGCAACGAAATATGTCAAGTCTGGGTCTGCTCCACAGAAGTATTGACTTTACGATCATGTCTCATAAGCAACATACACAGAAGTTGATTGTATTTGTGTGGAGATCAAAAGTTAATATTAGGAGAATTGTCGTTGAATTGATTAGGAGTTAGATGTTGGGAGACGTTGTCACTGGATGTATTTGGAGCTAGATTTTGGGAGACGTTGTCACTGGCTGTATTAGGAGTTAGATGTTGGTCGACACTGTCGCTGGCTGTATTAGGAGTTAGATGTTGGTCGACACTGTCGCTGGCTGTATTAGGAGTTAGATGTTGGTCGACACTGTCGCTGGCTGTATTAGGAGTTAGATCTTGGGAAACCTTGTCACTGGCTGAATTAGGAGTAAGATGTTGGGAGATACTGTCACAGGCTGTATTAGGAGTTGGATGTTCTGAGACACTGTCACTGGCTACATTAGGAGTTAGATTTTGGGAGACAATGTCACTGGCTGTATTAGGTGTTAGATCTTGGGAGACACTGTCACTGGCTGCATTAGGAGTAAGATGTTTGGACACACTGTCACTGGCTGTATTAGGCGTTAGATGTTGGTCGACACTGTCGCTGGCTGTATTAGGAGTTAGATGTTGGTCGACACTGTCGCTGGCTGTATTAGGAGTTAGATGTTGGTCGACACTGTCGCTGGCTGTATTAGGAGTTAGATCTTGGGAAACCTTGTCACTGGCTGAATTAGGAGATAGATGTTGGGAGATACTGTCACAGGCTGTATTAGGAGTTGGATGTTCTGAGACACTGTCACTGGCTACATTAGGAGTTAGATTTTGGGAGACAATGTCACTGTCTGTATTAGGTGTTAGATCTTGGGAGACACTGTCACTGGCTGCATTAGGAGTAAGATGTTTGGACACACTGTCACTGGCTGTATTAGGCGTTAGATGTTGGGAGACCACTGGAGGCACTAGACCTAGCTAGGCAGCGGCTTCTGTCATATTAGACATATTGGAATATTAGTCACTTTAGCATATTAGTCACATTTAAATATTAACCCCATTGACATAGCAATCAAAGTGACATATTAGTCATATGGGCATATATGTCTCATTGGAATATTAATCACATGAAAATATAAGCCGAATAGGTATATTAGCCACATTGACATTTTAGTCTCATTGACATATTAGCCACATTGAAATATTAGCCAAATGGGCATAATAGTCGCATTCGTGGGCGCCCGCAGAAAACTTTCTAGGGGGGTGGGGCAAAAAAGTAGATTAACTTTCCAAGGGGGGGGGGTAAATTTTTTTTAGTAATGTTTTAATGTAGTTTTAATTTACTGTAGCGTATTTGTATGGTGAACGAACGGACAGGACATCAGCTGAGTTACTTTCTCTTTAGTTTCTATTTACTTTATTTAAATTTTTTGTCTATTTTTGTCCAAATTTTTTTTTTCCAATCAATTTGGGGGGGGGGGGGGGGTGCCCCCCCCCAACAATTTTGGGGGGGGGGGGAGTGCCCCCCCCCCTTGCCCCTACCTGCGGGCGCCCATGGTCGCATTGGCATATTAGTCATATTGACATAATTAATGATATTGACATATTTTTCGTATTGTCATATTAGTCACATTCATATAATAGAGACATTGACGTATTCGTCATATTGGAATCTGCTTGTTTAGTGCTGCTTGTCAAATAAAACAAAGTCTGCTATTTAAAGTAGCAACAACCAAAGAAAAAATCCAAACAAAAAAGCAATGTTAAAAAAATTTGATGTGAAGAACAACTTCAATTGATTGTTAGCTAAAACGATTTTCCATTAAAGTCAAATAATACAGAATCACACTATGCCTCTGCACTTGACATACTTTATCACTTATGTAATATAAGCATTAATTGTTAGCCATATGAATCAAACATTACAATGGTGTTAACTAAAACATAACAGCAATAACACCGATTAGATCTCATATTTTCTATTTCTGAGCCCCATGGAAATGTTGATAAAAATCTGTCGGCCAATTATCTACAGTCAATTTATCAGAGCTGTCTGTTCATTTTCCCGTGCTAAGTAAACAAGGTTTGTTTTGTTATTGCCACGCCTACCGTTGAAAAGGTCTTACCAGGTGTGTCTGAGAATATTTATTATATCTCAGTAATCTCATTTATCTCAAGCTTTTTTAAAAGCTAATAATCAAAATGTGTTTATTTATTTTAAAAAAAAATCTGATTTGAAAAATTTAGCAATTCAAAATGTACCTGCGCCCACTTACTTTATCCGAGCGCATCCCTAAGACTACGGTACAATGTACCCATCCCTGAGCAGTCAACCCTCCCGACGGGGAGCTATACCGCCAATCATGAGAACCACTGATCTATAATAGCCCCAGTTACAAAAAAAACAAAAACATATAACTCTAGAGTGAACATCTCTGGCAGTGGAAGAGAGAATGAAATGGCCTGACAAATGTCACTGTGTGAATGTATTGGAATGTCCATTAAAATGTCACTATGTGGATGTATTGGAATGTCCATTAAAATGTCACTGTGTGAATGTCTTGGAATGTCCATTAAAATGTCAATGTGTGAATGTCTTGGAATGTCCATTAAAATGTCACGGTGTGAATGAATTGAAATGTCCATTAAAATGTCCCTGTGTGGATGTATTGGAATGTCCATTAAAATGTCACTGTGTGAATGTCTTGGATTGTCCATTAAAATGTCACCGTGTGAATGTCTTGGAATGTCCATTAAAATTTCACTGTGTGAATGTATTGGAATGTCCATTAAAATGTCACTATGTGGATGTATTGGAATGTCCATTAAAATGTCACCGTGTGAATGTCTTGTAATGTCCATTAAAATGTCACGTGTGAATGTATTGGAATGTCCATTAAAATGTCACTGTGTGAATGTATTGGAATTTCCATTAAAATGTCACTGTGTGAATGTATTGGAATGTCCATTAAAATGTCCCTGTGTGAATGTATTGGAATGTCTATTAAAATGTCACTGTGTGAATGTATTGGAATGTCCATTAAAATGTCACTGTGTGGATGTATTGGGATGTTTATTAAAATGTCACTGTGTGAATGTATTGGAATGTCCATTAAAATGTCACTGTGTGGATGTATTGGGATGTTTATTAAAATGTCAATGTGTGAATCTATTGGAATGTCCTTTAAAAAATCACTGTGTGGATGTATTGGGTTGTTTATCAAAATTTCACTGTGTGAATGTATTGGAATGCCCATTAAAATGTCCCTGTGTGAATGTATTGGAATGTGCATTAAAATGTCACTGTGTGAATGTATTGGAATGTCCATTAAAATGTCAATGTGTGAATGTCTTGGAATGTCCATTAAAATGTCACTGTGTGAATGTATTGGAATGTCCATTAAAATGTAACTCTGTGAATATATCGGAATTTTAATTACAAATGACACACTGTGAATGTATTGGAATGACATTACAAATGAAACTGTTAGAGAGTATTACAATTGCTCACAAGAAGTTTTCATCAACCACTCTTAAAAAATGACCAAACTCTGGAAAGGCAGAAACTAGGACACCCCCAGTCCCCCACCCCAACCCCCCAAATCCAAAAACGCAAACAGAAACGTCCAAACCTTCTCAGAAAGTGTACCTATGTACATACCTCTTTATGTTGAGGAGGTTATGGTGTGTACATCTTTATGTTGAGGAGGGTATGTTGTGTACATCTTTATGTTGAGGAAAGTATGACGTGTACATATTTATGTTGAGGAGAGTACAGTGAACAATATTAACGGGATAACAAATTCAAGGATTCTGATTCAATCTTCTGTATGACGTCATAAAGATATACTACGTCATGAAGATAGACTACGTCATGAAGATAGATTACGTCATTAAGATATACTGCGCCATGAAGATAGACTACGCCATGAAGATAGACTACGTAATGAAGATATACTACGTATAAAGATAGACTGCGTCATGAAGATAGACTACGTCATGAAGATAGACTACGTCATTAAAATAGACTACGTTATTAAAATAGAATACGTCATTAAGATAGACTACGTAAGAATTTTGACTCCAACTCCATGACTTTAGTTAATAAAATAAGTATGACAGTAGGGTTAAACCTGAAAAAATAAACGCAACAAAACAGCGAACGTGTCGACAGAAAGCCTTCGTCAGCGAACAAAACAACAGAAAAAACGGTACAAAAATAAAAATAAGAAATAGCGCTTAGTTGGTAAGTAGTATCTGTGGGCAGCAATAGAACTGTCCACAGATACTACTTACCAGCTAAGCGCTATTTCTTATTTTTATTTTTATACAGCTTTTTCTGTTGTTTTGTTCGCTGACGAAGGCTTTCTGTCGACACGTTCGCTGTTTTGTTGCGTTTATTTTTTCAGGTTTAACCCTACTCTGTTTTACTCATTTTATTTTGTACTAGCCTGATTGCAGTCTCTCCCCTTATTACCCATGACTGTAGTTATAATCTCCCCTTTCCCACCCCTGATTGTCTTATAATCCACCCACACCCCTCCTGTCTTTTACTCCCCACCACTACCACACATCCACCCAAACATCTCCCATTACCAGCCACACACCCCTCCTGCACTTTACCCCATATCCCCACCCCCGTCCCCAAGTAACCTTCTCATGCTGACGAGTCGAAGCACCCACCCACACTACCCCACACGATCCACGACACACCCACACTACCCCACACGGTCCACGACACACCCACACTATCCCACACGGTCGACGACACACCCACACTGGTGTCCGGTGAATAAACAAGATGGGAAGTCCTTTTCCCATTCGGTTAGGATTTTCTCAGACTATAAAGATCGAACGAGGTGGAATCGCACCCGATGCCAAAATAACTATTAGACCCTCACTGGCCGCATATCTCCAGGGCCGATGTGGGGGAGGGGGGAAGGTGGGTCGAGAGGGCATGTTACTCTCCAGTATTTGCTCATCGATTCAACGGTCAAAGGGATCGAAGCGCGCAATCAATCTGTGAGATCTTTGGTGTGGATTTTTAGAAGCAAATGTTGATTTCTTGCATGGCTCCAAGGGTTTAGCAGACTTACATCACAGATATGGAGGGTATGTTTGCCAACAATGGGTCTAGCACCAGGAGACTCAGCCACATAATGGAAGGGATGTTTGCCAACTATGGGCCTAGCACTAGGAGACTTAGTCACATATAAGGAGCGAATGTTTGCCAACAAAGGGTATAGAGCTAGGAAACTTAGTCACAGATGTGTAAGGGGTGTTTGTCAGCAGTGATTCTAGCACTAGGAGACTCAGTCACATGTATGCAGGGATGTTTACAAACAAGGAGGCTAGAACTAGGAGACTTAGTCACAGATTTGGAAGGGATGTTTGCAAACAAGGAGTCTAGAACTAGGAGACTGAGATGGAGGAATGTAAGTTTAACAAGTGTCTAGCCCTAGAAGACAAAACACCCATCGATTTTCTGGGCCATGGAGACAGGGCATTTGTCTGTTGTCTCGTGGGAGAAACATGACAAACAGACCTGTAGAGACAGGTCAGTTAACTGATTCAAACAGTAGGCATGTCGTTAATTGTCTAGTTGGTTGACAGCATCACTGTCTGTATGAGAAGTTGTCAGTGACAGACATGCCTCCTTGTCTCTATGATGAAGTTATCAGTCACAGCCAGGTCACATTGTCTCTATGATAAAGTTATAAGTGACAGCCAGGTCACATTGTAATTATTTTGGAAAGGTCAGTTGCATGCGAAGGAACGGACAGTAAGCTGTGCCCCATTGTACATATGAAGAGTATTCCGTGATAACCAGTCATTGTTTAAATGATGTAATGGTCAGTTTCAGGCATGCCCGACTGTCCGCATGAATAAGTGGTCATTTCCAGACAGGCCTGAATGTTTCCGAATGAAGGAGTGGTCAGTTCAAGCCAGGCCTTGTCATCCTTATTGAGTGATCAGTGATTCTGTCTTGGGAATAATTTTATGCTGTGTTTTTGACACCTGTATAATTTCCTCTGAAGGATGGCCTTGGAAATTAATTGAATACCATAAACTGTTAACCAGTTCAGGGTAGGTCAATCTTATCTTCACTGCTAGAGAATCGAACAAACTGAAGGGGTGCATCAAACGACTTTCAAATAAGTTAGTGAAATAATGGTAAATGAAGGACTGCGTTCATCCTGTGAGAATGACATAGTAGGACAAGGACTGGGTTCATGCTGTGTAATGGACATAGTAGGACAAGGAATGCGTTCATGCTGTGTGAAGGACATAGTAGGACAAGGAATGCGTTCATGCTATGTGAAAGACATAGAAGGACAAGGACTGCGTTCATGCTGTTTGAAGCACATAGTAGGACAAGGAATGCGCTCATGCTATTTGAAGGACATAGTAGGACAAGGACTGCGTTCATGCTGTGTGAAGGACATAGTAGGACAAGGACTGTGCTCATGCTGTGAGAAGGACATAGTAGGACAGTGACTGCGTTCATGCTGTGAGAAGGACATAGTAGGACAAGGACTGCGTTCATGCTGTGTGAAGGACATAGTAGGACAAGGAATGCGCTCATGCTATTTGAAGGATATAGTAGGACAAGGACTGCGTTCATGCTGTTTGAAGCACATAGTATGACAAGGACTGAGTTCATGCTGTGTGAAGTACAT
>CAXITT010000013.1:1844378-1883552 GCA_964033795.1 Lymnaea stagnalis | reverse complement strand
CTGGTTTTGTTCTGATTGTGCCGCCTGGTTTTGTTCTGATTGTGCCGCCTGGTTTTGTTCTGATTGTGCCGCCTGGTTTTGTTCTGATTGTGCCGCCTGGTTTTGTTCTGATTGTGCCGCCTGGTTTTTTTCTGATTGTGCAACCTGGTTTTTTTCTGATTGTGCCGCCTGGTTTTGTTCTGATTGTGCCGCCTGGTTTTGTTCTGATTGTGCCACCTGGTTTTGTTCTGATTGTGCCGCCTGGTTTTGTTCTGATTGTGCCGCCTGGTTTCGTTTTGATTGTGCCGCCTGGTTTTGTTCTGATTGTGCCGCCTGGTTTTGTTCTGATTGTGTGTCTGGTTTTGTTTTGGATCCGTGGCTGAACATAAAAGTTAATGTCAAACTTGTCAGACTGTAGCAGTGTAAAAGATTTCTTATGTTATACAAACTCCAATTACCTGGCCCTAACACTGTTAGTGGAATCGCCCATTCACCTATTACCTGGCCCTAGCACTGTTAGTGGAATCGCACATTCACCTATTATCTGGACCTAACACTGTTAGTGGAATCGCCCATTCACCTATTACCTGGACCTAACACTTTTAGTGGAATCGCCCATTCACCTATTACCTGGACCTAACACTGTTAGTGGAATCGCCCATTCACCTATTACCTGGCCCTAACACTGTTAGTGGAATCGCCCATTCACCTATTACCTGGACCTAACACTGATAACGGACTCCTCTCTTCTCCTATTACCTGCCCCAAACACTGTTAAGTGTACGAACCACTCGACTCTTTCGATCTGCAATGTCCTTACCACTTTCCCCTTACCCGGGTATCGTACCTCGCTTATTGGCCATTAAATGATTATTTGCCCTTAACACGCTTCCTTTGTAATGGTTATCTACCTTCACACTTTCGCTTGCGAGTGTCAAGAAGATGGATATCCTGACCAGACAGTATTCTTTTCCAAATAATTATGTACTTATAAAAGTGCAAATTCCAATGATTGAAAGCCTTTAATCGTAGATTTACTTCCACCAGCATTTCAGTATTTAAATTTAATCACAAATTTTAGCCCTTGCCTCCCCCACCACATCCTTGTTTTCTGTGCCAGGGACTGGGCAATGATGTATGGGGTAGCTGGACCTGACCGTAATGCAAACATAATGATATGATAACTTAATAAGAATATCCCAGCTCTTGTCTGCACCGCTCTGCGTCACAACTAACCGGGTGATGTTGGGGCTGAGGGTGGGGAAAGGGGGCCCGGGGGGGGGGGGGGGGGTTGGCGAGGAGAGCAGATGAATGGCGGGGAGCTGGAATATGAGAATAGAAAATAATAAATAATTCCTTTGGAGAATATTTCGGACATGAAATTATGTTTCCAATATGAATGCAGAGCATCTGTCCGATGAATTGATTTATGGCATTTGGCAGGACTACAGGCTGGAGGCCAGAGTATTGCCAGGACTGCACGACTAGAAGCTTGAGTTCTAGAGTATTGCCAGAACTAGAGGTTGGATGGAGAGTAGTGCCATAACAAGAGGTTGGAGTCGAGAGTATTGCTATTTGAGAGATGAACATTTGCATGGCAATTTCTCGGAGTAATTTGTACTCTAAACGTCTGCATGATTTTGAGGATTTAGTGGCATTAGAGTTTTAGTGACATTAGTGGCATTAGTGGCATAAGTGGCATTAGGGGCATTAGTTGCATGAACACTTCTTTAAGTCTTATTGGAATTTATCAGTCATTTTATAATGATAGGCTAGAA
Source organism: Lymnaea stagnalis (assembly GCA_964033795.1). Taxonomy (NCBI): domain Eukaryota; kingdom Metazoa; phylum Mollusca; class Gastropoda; family Lymnaeidae; genus Lymnaea; species Lymnaea stagnalis. The sequence goes on along the minus strand of CAXITT010000013.1, from coordinate 1,881,795 downwards.
GTTTTTGTGATTCAAGTTACTCGGAAGCAATAGCCTATTATACTATATCATTTATAAAGTGTTTCATTGACTGATGTCAATTGAGCTGAAAACTTATATATATATATCAATGCATTTATTAAAAATATAGTTATCAAGAAAGCATGCTGTTTGGCACAATAAATGAAAATTATTAATAAGTAAGAAATTTAAAAACAAAAATGATTTTGTTTACGATAAGCCATTTTATTTACATCCCCTCATTCCTTATAAGGGGCATATTATCTTTCGATGTCACAATTTTAAATTTCATTGTAAATAAATATGGGAAACAATAAATGAGAAGATGTAAATAAACATGTAAAACAATAAAACAGAGAATGTAAAGAAATATATTCAATAACAAATAGCAGGATGTAAATAAACATGTAAAACAATAAAACAGAGAATGTAAAGAAATATATTCAATAACAAATAGGAGGATGTAAATAAACATGTAAAACAATAAAACAGAGAATGTAAAGAAATATATTCAATAACAAATAGGAGGATGTAAATAAACATGTAAAAAAATAAAACAGAGAATGTAAAGAAATATATTCAATAATGAATAGGAGGATGTAAATAAACATGTAAAAAAATAAAACAGAGAATGTAAAGAAATATATTCAATAATGAATGGGAGGATGTAAATAAACATGTAAAACAATAAATGAGAGGATGTAATGAAATATGTGAAACAAAGTATTTGAAACAAAGTATGGGATGTGAGAAGCTGAATCAAATAATGCGATAAAGCCAGTGTTCTTTGTTATTATTTATTTGTGTTACTCATTGTGTGTACAGTTGGGTGAAAAAGGCATCTTGCCGATACGTTCGTTGTTTTGCTGTGCCTTTTTTAATGCTCCCCTTACCTCGTTATATTATAATTATTTTTATTAAAGTGGTTTTATATAGCGCAGTACCGCAGCCTAGGGCCAGGCTCACTTCAGTACCGCAGCCTAGGGCTAGGCTCACTTCAGTACCGCAGCCTAGGGCCAGGCTCACTTCAGTACCGCAGCCTAGGGCCAGGCTCACTTCAGTACCGCAGCCTAGGGCCAGGCTCACTTCAGTACCGCAGCCTAGGGCTAGGCTCACTTCAGTACCGCAGCCTAGGGCTAGGCTCACTTCAGTACCGCAGCCTAGGGCTAGGCTCACTTCAGTACCGCAGCCTAGGGCTAGGCTCACTTCAGTACCGCAGCCTAGGGCTAGGCTCACTTCAGTACCGCAGCCTAGGGCTAGGCTCACTTCAGTACCGCAGCCTAGGGCTAGGCTCACTTCAGTACCGCAGCCTAGGGCTAGGCTCACTTCAGTACCGCAGCCTAGGGCTAGGCTCACTTCAGTACCGCAGCCTAGGGCTAGGCTCACTTCAGTACCGCAGCCTAGGGCTAGGCTCACTTCAGTACCGCAGCCTAGGGCTAGGCTCACTTCAGTACCGCAGCCTAGGGCTAGGCTCACTTCAGTACCGCAGCCTAGGGCTAGGCTCACTTCAGTACCGCAGCCTAGGGCTAGGCTCACTTCAGTACCGCAGCCTAGGGCTAGGCTCACTTCAGTACCGCAGCCTAGGGCTAGGCTCACTTCAGTACCGCAGCCTAGGGCTAGGCTCACTTCAGTACCGCAGCCTAGGGCTAGGCTCACTTCAGTACCGCAGCCTAGGGCTAGGCTCACTTCAGTACCGCAGCCTAGGGCTAGGCTCACTTCAGTACCGCAGCCTAGGGCTAGGCTCACTTCAGTACCGCAGCCTAGGGCTAGGCTCACTTCAGTACCGCAGCCTAGGGCTAGGCTCACTTCAGTACCGCAGCCTAGGGCTAGGCTCACTTCAGTACCGCAGCCTAGGGCCAGGCTCACTTCAGTACCGCAGCCTAGGGCCAGGCTCACTTCAGTACCGCAGCCTAGGGCCAGGCTCACTTCAGTACCACAGCCTAGGGCCAGGCTCACTTCGCTTCACATAAAAATTAGCAATTACAGAAGCGTATACATTTAAAAACAACAATTGGTTAAAAGCTTGACGCAATAAAGCATATAAATTTACTTTCCAATAAACGGACTGCAGTCTCCCCACTTATCATCATTTCCAATTTTGGATGTCACGATTTAAGATTTCTAGCGTTTCAAATGTCCATGGTGTGAGATGTCTGATGTTTGTGATGATTTTGAGGACAACAAATGTTTGCATACACTCTAGACTCACTTTGATGCCAGCATCAATCAAGACTCTGCTTTGTTTGGGGATGCGAATATTCGAAACAACAAGTTAGACTTCATTATTTTCTGAATAGTTACGTCAGAAATGTCAGACGAGAGTCTCGGGGATGCCCGTGGTGGAAACAGTGGACAGCGTAACTTGGTTTGGGGAGACAGATGCTTGTATTTGAAATAGTAATTTGTTCCCAGGCCCCGCAGGGTCATGCAGTTAGCCACTACGTTCATCTGGGATGTCGGCGCCTGGGTAAGTTGGCCGTCTGACGCGTTTATGGATTATTGATGCCTGGAGCTAGTGGACAAGGTCACTACCTAATGTTGTGTCGTGGGGGGGGGGGTGGACATGGCGGTAATGCTGATTTTGGAACTAGGCATTTTTTAACTAGACATTTATAAACTAACAATTTCCTAAAAAGACATTTATTAAAAATACATTTTAGCCACTACGTTCATCTGGGATGTCGGCGCCTGGGTAAGTTGGCCGTCTGACGCGTTTATGGATTATTGTTGCCTGGAGCTAGTGGACAAGGTCACTACCTAATGTTGTGTCGTGGGGGGGGGGTGGACATGGCGGTAATGCTGATTTATGAACTAGGCATTTTTTAACTAGACATTTATAAACTAGAAATTTACTAACAAGACATTTATGAAATATACATTTATGAACTAGTCATTTATAAACTAGATATTTATGAACTAGCAATTTATGAACTAGACAAGTATGAACTAGACATTTATGAGCTAGACATTTATGAAATATACATTTATGAACTAGACATTTATGAACTAGTCATTTATAAACTAGATATTTATGAACTAGCCATTTATGAACTAGACAAGTATGAACTAGACATTTATGAGCTAGACATTTGGGAACTAGACATTTATGAACAAGACATTCACTACATTTAGTGATTAAAATACTATTTGTAAATTATCAGTATATTTGATGGCGGAATGTAGAGTCAAAAATCTAAGCTCAATTATGGAATGTATAGTCAACAATCTAGGCTCCATTATGAAATGTATAGTCAACAATCTAGGCTCCATTATGAAATGTATATTCAACAGTCTAGGCTCCACTATGAAATGTATAGTCAACAGTCTAGGCTCCATTATGAAATGTATAGTCAACAATGTAGGCTCCATTATGAAATGTATAGTCAACAATGTAGGCTTCATAATGAAATGTATAGTCAACAATCTAGGCTCCATTATGAAATGTATATTCAACAGTCTAGGCTCCACTAAGAAATGTATAGTCAACAGTCTAGGCTCCATTATGAAATGTATAGTCAACAATGTAGGCTCCATTATGAAATGTATATTCAACAATGTAGGCTCCATTATGAAATGTATAGTCAACAATCTAGGCTCCATTATGAAATGTATAGTAAATAATCCAGGCTCAATTCAGGAATGCATTGTCAAACATGTAGGTTCAATTCAGGAATGGGTTGTCAACAATGTAGGTTCAATTCAGGAATGGATACTTGATACATAAAATGGAAATATAAAACGTGATTGCTATATATCAATAGTAGTTTTGGCGTTTTGGTAGGGGAAAAGAAGTTCTCACAAGTAGTCAGTCGTCAACTATTGATTTCAAATTTTAGATAAAAAACCCTTAAAACTATTAGACTGAAGATGATTATTCGTCAGCAAATACTTCATTGTACATCATAAATCATACATCTCCTAATGTGTTAAGAGTTATTTTCAGAAAGACACCCCACATACATTTTTTGCAGCTAAAATATGAGACTGTTCTTGACTGGTTTATGGGGTGTACGTTGACTGGACAGGGAGGTGTCTATTGACTGTTCAGTGAAGTGTTCATTGACTGGTCAGTGAAAAAGCAAAAACAAAATAAAAATGAAAATGAAATGGACATAATTTAAAAGACCTAACCAGGTCAAGGTCATAGTTGATGTCCACTGTGTCGATTGACACGCCCAGGCATCCTTTCGGACACTATAACAGTGGCTCTCAAACAGACTTGCCCTGTCACCGAAGTGCTGTCATCATGTCAGTCCATGTTATATCGGCTTTTCAAAGTTTCGCTTGAATTCGTTATGAATCACCTGTACAAAAAGATCCTATTATTGTCAGGTGTTGCTTCGAAGACCAACACACGGAAATAAGTTATTCGATAAATTTCGAATCGCCTTGAACAAAACTAGTGGGGTAGACTCCTCGTCTTCAGTTACTTGCCCAAAAAATATTGATTTGACGATATTTGTGTTTTCCAAAAAGATCCCCTCCCCCCCCCCCCCCTATGCTTATAGCGTCGGAGTAGCCTAAGAAGAATCATTGTAGTTTCTCAACCTCAGACTAAAGCATTGTCATTATATCCAGTGACGCAAGAGGTGAGACTTTCTTGGGAGTAATTTTTGCAACCCTAATACACACTGATCAATCTTATTTTACACTTTAGCATTCGGGTCGTAAAAAAAATGTGTTAAGATCATGACCTTATTTTCACCGTACTCGAAAATGTAGAGTAGGTATCGATAAATAGATTGTCGCGTCGGTTACTTCTCAAGGACCACGCTGAGGTATCGTGTACTCCACAATAATGGCCGGACGATAGGCTGGGAAGGTCATCCAATCAAACGGCTGACCCATTTTTTTGGGACTAACTACGTGGTGTTAGGTTCCGAGGTCTTAAGGGGGGGGGGGGGGATATTCTTGGATTGGGTGAGTTGCAGTAGGGATTATTTTTGTAGTGGGGATTACATGGTTATCGTGTACTACACAATAATGGCCGGACGATAGGCTGGGAAGGTCATCCAATCAAACGGCTGACCCATTTTTTTGGGACTAACTACGTGGTGTTAGGTTCCGAGGTCTTAAGGGGGGGAGGGGGTGGATATTCTTGGATTGGGTGAGTTGCAGTAGGGATTATTTTTGTAGTGGAGATTACATGGTTGAATGTTTGTAGAGATTATTGTGGTGAGCTGTAGTAGGGATTATTTGGGTGAGTTGTAGTATAGATTATTTTTGTAGTAGAGATTATATGGTTGACTTTTAGTAGAGATTATTTTGGTGAGCTGTAGTATGGATTATTTGGGTGAGTTGTAGTAGGGATTATTTGGGTGATGTGTAGTAGGGATTATTTGGGTGAGTTGTAGTAGGGATTATTTGGATGAGTCAAAAGTAGTAGGGATTATTCGGGTGCCATATAGTAGGGATTATTTCTCTTTATTGTGTCCATTCTGTGGAGTAGTGTCAACATAATCATTTAGTCGACTGTTGATGTGACAGAGATGCATCGGATTCCTTACTCTCCCCTATGAATCGCTAGTGTTTCCTTTTAATCAGCAAACTCTTGTGGCATGTTTTGATCACAGGAACATTTTTATAGGTCAACGGCGTGGACATTTAAAAAAAAAAAATCTTTTCGGGGGGAGGTGGGCGTTGCCTTAAAAAAAAGTTTTACGTTTTTGAGTGACAACGTTTAGGTCAATATTTCCCCACCACAAACATGACAGACTTGAATATTGGCAAATAGATCATTTTAAATAAATTCGTGAACTAATAAGTTGAACATTTTCTGTTTTGACATGTCAAGGGCAAATTGAAACAAACAAACGGGGTGGGGGAGGGGCACACATTAAAATCATTATCCGAAATTTAAAATATCGATATTTTTTAAACATACGAATATAGCATTCCTTTTTTAAACAGCATATGTGATACATGGCGGGGTACACATATAATATGACGTAGTGATTATTAAGTTTAAGGGCTTGGAGAATGTGTTCTGTGCAGTGCCGACGCTACACCAGGTCCCGCCGGGTCCCAGGACCTGGTAAAAAAAACTTGGGACCTGGCAAATGACCTGGTCAATTTTTATTAGTTACTAATATTGTATATATGCTCATTAAGCGTAAACTACATTGCATTTAAGAGAACTTCCATTTAAAATGCCTTTATATGTATTTAAACTTTGGGTTAAGTTAGTAGATTAATAAATATTACTTAATAAATACATTTTATTTTTAATACATTTATTTGGGACCCGCCAAATTTTTGTAAGATCTGCAAGGGACCCGCCTTGTTAAATTTGATGGCGTCGCCACTGGTTCTGTGGCAACATAATGGTGTTAACATAGTGGTGTTAGTACAGTGGTGTTAGTACAGTGGTGTTAGTATAGGGATGTTAGTATTGTGGTGTTAGTATAGTGGTATTAGTATAGTGGTATTAGTATAGTGTTGTCAGTATAGTGGTGTTAGTATAGTGATGTTAGTATAATGTTGTTAGTATAGTGGTGTTAGTATAGTGGTGTCAACATAAAGATGTTAACATGCATGTGCTTCTTTTTAGTAATATTTATATATAATAAATAAAATAATTTTGTGTAGACGGGATGTGATTTTCTCCCCGGACAGCACAAGTTACGCCAGAGTATTGTTGGGTGCCCCAGACAGTACAAGTTACGCCAGAGTATGCCTGGGTGCCCAAGACAGCACAAATTATGCGACAATATGGCTGGGTGCCCCACAAAGCACAAGCTACGCGACAATATGGCTGTATGCCCCAGACAGCACAAGCTACGTCAGATTATTCCTGGGTACCCCAGAAAGCACACGTTACGCCAGAATATGCCTGGTTGCCCCAGAAAGGTTGGGTGCCCCAGAAAGCACAAGGTACGCCACATTATGGCAAGGCTCCCAGACAGCACAAGTTACGCCACAGTATGGCTTGGTGCCCCAGACAGCACAAGTTACACAACAGTATGCCTGGGTGGGTGCCCCAGACATCACAAGTTATGCCACATTATGGCAAGGTGCCCCAGACAGCACAAGTTACGCCACATTATGGCAAGGTGCCGGTCTGTCGTGTTCAATCACAACAGTATGCCTAGGTGGGTGCACCAGACAACACAAGTTATGCCACATTATGGCAAGGTGCCCCAGACAGCACAAGTTACGCCACATTATGGCAAGGTGCCCCAGACAGCACAAGTTATGCCACAATATGGCATGGTGTCCCAGACAGCACAAGTTACACAACAGTATGCCTGGGTGGGTGCCCCAGACATCACAAGTTACGCCACTTTATGGCAAGGTGCCCCAGACAGCACAAGTTACGCCACATTATGGCCGAGTGTATTTGATTAAGTATATCAATATATCAACAAAAAAAAAACCCAGTAAAGACAACTTGAACATTTTATATGGATGACTATCTTTAAATCCTATGATATTACTTACAGACGTGAAAAAGAATTGTTATATTTTCTTTTAAAATCAATAAAATTGTTTGATACCAATTTAAGACAATATAGTTCAAGGGCGTTGAAAAACAATGGGTACATTGCGGCATAATATACCCTCACCTCGAACAAGTTTGAAAGAGGATAATAAAGCATAGGATTTTCTTTGCAGCTATGGACCTTGATATTTTCCAAAGATCCATTTCAGGTGTGAGGATAACTCGTGGGCACATACTTATGAAGATAAAAAATATGTTTATATAAAAAGAAATCTATGATATATATTTCTAGAAAATACATTTCAAATGAAAGAGAATGCGTATACAACATGTGCATGAAATGATAACAAAACCCAATTATTTTACACACATGAAACAGTATTCTTTGAAAAAGAGCCATATTTATTTATCCTTTACATTTCAGAAGCGTGAACAAACATGGAGTGAGATTCTCTTTCCAAACATGGAGTGAGATTCTCTTTCCAAACATGGAGTGAGATTCTCTTTCCAAACATGGAGTGAGATTCTCTTTCCAAACATGGAGTGAGATTCTCTTTCCAAACATGGAGTGAGATTCTCTATCCAAACATGGAGTGAGATTCTCTATCCAAACATGGAGTGAGAGTCTCTTTCCAAACATGGAGTGAGATTCTCTTTTCAAACATGGAGTGAGATTCTCTTTCCAAACATGGAGTGAGATTCTCTTTCCAAACATGGAGTGAGATTCTCTTTCCAAACATGGAGTGAGATTCTCTTTCGTTTGTACCTCACTCTAAGAGAAAGGTAACATGGAGTGAGATTCTCTTTCCAAACATGGAGTGAGATTCTCTTTCCAAACATGGAGTGAGATTCTCTTTCCAAACATGGAGTGAGATTCTCTTTCCAAACATGGAGTGAGATTCTCTTTCCAAACATGGAGTGAGATTCTCTTTCCAAATTTGTAAATTATATTTTTGTTTTCTGAAGTTTATCGAACATTTTTATAAGGTTTATTCTATTTTTCTTTTTTAAATTTAGTTTTATTTAATTTAATTTCATGATTTTATGATATTTATTTGTATTCCAGGGGCGTGACAGTGGGTAGGGTAGGCCTATATGTTTAGTGGATAAATATTTCTAAAAAATAAATGAAGTTATAAACGTAAATATCAATATATAGATACTTCTTTTTAAAGCAAGTGAAGTCAGATTAACTGTTTTCTAAATATGTAGATTTGAGTGGCGTTGATTATTAAAATACATTTTGTTTCCAGTTATGTTCATACAACTTTGGTTGTTAGATGTTGGGTCTTCGCTGATAGCACGTAGCATAGAAAGGTATTCTTTGACCCAGTCATTCTTACCTTAAGACTTGCATTAAGACGAAAACAGTTTCCATTGAGTCCTGTTTTTACTTTGACCACCAACCAAAGGACACATATTGAATTCAATTGGTATTTATTTTCCATCTCCAGTATTCAGTTATGGACAATCTTATGTTGCATTTTCAAGATGAAAGTCCGTTCAGTAAGTAAAGGTACAATTATTAGGAGCTGACCAAGAAGGCAACTTAAACAAGGCCCTAGAGCTTACACCGAAAATGTGGTTTGCAAAGAAGGTTTCGCCCAATAATTAAACTACAAAGCCAGCCGTGGCTTCATCAATATGTGCCACAAAAAAAAAAAAAAACTCTGCACCCCGGTCTAGAACGGGTACTTCAGCTGGTTTATATATAGTGATAGCTGACGTCACAATTTGTTTTCTGCAGTGTAGAAGTCTTTGTTAATATTGTTACTGTCGCGGCTTTAGCCTTCAATATGGTTATTACGACAATCTCAACTATCAACAATTTAATACATCAATATAAAGACAATCTCAACTATCAACATTTTAATACATCAATATAAAGACAATCTCAACTATCAACATTTTAATACATCAATGTAAAGATAATCTCAACTATCAACATTTTAATACATCAACATGAAGACAATCTCAACTATCAACATTTGATGACGTCAGTATGAAGTCAATCTCAACTATCAGCATTTGATGACGTCATTGTGAAGACAATCTCAACTATCAACATTTGATGACGTCATTCTGAAGATAATCTCAAAGTGACCAGCAAGCACCACTTGTCTAATAATTTAAGCATGTCTTTCTTATTTCCCTTGTTATTAAATGTTTTAAATAAAAAATATGGTTAAATACAAACAGCTAGATATACGCCGCCAAACATTGGTGACAGCAATGCGTGATTTTCCCATCTAGATAAGTGACTTGATCAAACATGAACTCAAGGAACGCACATTTAAGAATGCCAATTTTTACTAAACCCCCCCCCCCCTTGCACACTTTTTATTTCACTCCCTTGAACTATATCAATATTCAGATGCCCCTACCACTTTTAAACAGAATGTATACATCATATTTAAATTGAGACAATTTCATTTTCCGGAAAGAAAATATTACGCGCCAAACGTAGTTGCGTCATTAAACAAAAATTCATTTAGCGCAGTTATCGGGAATTCTATTTTGCGCGCTATCCAAAAATGGAAGCAGTCACACCACAAGCAAACTATTTATAAGAGATCGTGAATGCTATAAATATATTTTTTTTCATTTTCACTTGAAGGAAACATGTCTCAGATTCAGTTGTTTGTCGATAGATGGCAAGCCACTCTGTAAATGTATTTGTCAATAAAAAAAACATGTCATATGAATTGTCAGAGCATCTCTTTATTTTATTGTTTAATTTTTTAAAACTTTTATATTCTAACAATTTATGCTATTTTGTTTCAGCTTCACAAAGCTGTGAATATCAGATTCTTGGACAAGTGCATCCGGTTTAGAAAACAGATTTCTAAAAATGAATGATAAAAATTGGCCAACACTTACCCCGAAAATGACAAAAACTCCACCAGAAATGCCGTCTTTGATAGTCTCCCCTCATTTGTCACGTGAGAAAGCCAATCTAAAAACTTGGAATCACTCTACGACCCCATCCTTGCGAAGGTCAATTCGAAAAATTTTCGCTGGGAAAAGATGACCTTGTCAGGAAATAAAAGATGACCTTGTCAGGAAATAAAAGATGACCGTGTCAGGAAATAAAAGATGACCTTGTCAGGAAATAAAAGATGACCTTGTCAGGAAATAAAAGTTGTCTAGTAATTTGAATCATTAAACATGGTTTATCCCACTTTCCCATGACTGTAACTGTTTCAAGTCTGTTGTTACACCAGACATGTCGCTCTAGTTACACGTCTGCAGAGAACTCTGCTTATTTTCTTTGAGTCAAAAACCTATTTGTATCATTTCAGGGCGTCATCAATATTTCCGCAGAAATGTGGGCGCGAGTGTGAATGTCGATGGGTGCATCATACAAACCATATGACATGGGGTTGTTCCTTGTGGAGTTTAATATTTAACCAAACAATTTCCTTCGCGGTGGGAAAGAATTTTTGTGCCAAAGATGAACAATTTCGAGTAACTGTTTCAGATCAAGGAATATAATAGTACATGCAGAAAAGTTATGTTGCGTTCTTTTTTCAGGCTTAACCTTTTTTTTGTATTACAAATTTCATACAGAGAAGTTGCAGTGTAACGATTGCACTTTCAGAAACATTCGGTCTTGCCTCACATGCGAGGAGAGTGGAGCTTTGATCGGAGTAAAGTGCAGCCTTGACCAGGGTAAAGTGTAGTTTTGAGCGGAGTAAAGTGTAGCTTTGACAAGAGTAAAGTGTAGCTTTGATTCTTCATCAGTGGTTCTCGTGTTGGATCCACTAACATTCGGTTCTCAAGCTGCTCATATCAGATGAATCTCATGTTTCCACTCACATCATGTGGTTCTCAAATTGTTAATTTATCGGTCCTAAAATTAACAGGTTTACTCTTACTTTCTTTCTTAGCAGGCATCGATATTCGGATCGTTTATTGGAATCGATTACTGAAAATCATGTGATCTATTACTCTCAACGGCATGCGAAATGACAAAATAAAATTCAGATTATGGTAAAAATATGCATGGGTCACTATCATTAATCTTTTCACTGCATGGTTCAGTATCATTCATATGTTCAGTTCACGTCACAGGGGACCTTATCATTCATCTGTGATGTTAATTTATTTTTTTAAATAATGAAAGCTTCACTAAACTTTTATTTAATGGGAGATACTTATAATAGTGAATTTTTTGTAATTAACTAATTATAATAGTGTTGGATATACTTGTGTATTATGTAAAATTATTGTTAAAGCTTACCATATATTGTTATATTGACACAAATTGTTCGTATTTAATTAAACTATCTGTAATGAAACAGCCAATGGCGGTCCTTGGCATTAATTTCTGCAAACAGACCTGATCTACGGCGGTAAAGTGTTGGCCACAAACACCAGTCACCAGCAGAAACTCAACAGCTGTTATCTGATGTCTGTGGTGCATTTTGTGCAATCGAGGGCAGGACAAAGTACCCAAAAAAGAGGCTCTTGCAGGAAAAAGTACCCCAAAACAATGCTTTGGCAGGACAAAGTACCCCAAAACAATGATCTGGCAGGACAAAGTACCCCAAAACAATGATCTGGCAGGACAAAGTACCCCAAAACAAGGATTTGGAAACTGCTAAAATATGCAACAGGTTTTCCACTATTAGAATAGGCAACTGTGATGGTCAGAGCATCTAATGCTGTTAACCATGCTGGTCAGGGCGTCTAATGCTGTTAGCCATGCTGGTCAGGGCATCTAATGCTGTTAGCCATGCTGGTCAGGGTATCTGATGCTGGTCAGGGCATCTAATGCTAGTTAGGGCATCCAATGCTGGTTGGGGCATGTAATGCTGGTTAGGGCATCTAATGCTGGTTAGGGCATCTAATGCTGGTTAGGGCATCCAATGCTGGTTAGGGTGTCCAATGCTGGTTAGGGCATCCAATGCTGGTTAGGGTATCCAATGCTGGTTAGGGCATCTAATGCTGATTAGGGCATCTAATGCTGGTTAGGGCATCTAATGCTGGTTAGGGCATCTAATGCTGGTCAGGGCATCTAATACTGGCTAGAGCATCTAATGCTGGTGAGGGAATCTAATGCTGATTAGGGCATTTAATACTGGTTAGGGCATCTAATGCTGGTGAGGGAATCTAATGCTGATTAGGGCATCCAATGCTGGTTAGGGCATCTAATTACTACAGAAGGCCAAAAAGCAAACCAACAGTCAAGGTCAAGGTTCCCCGACTAGAAGTGCAGACGATATGGTAACTCTATGAGCTTGGCGCAGCCTCTTGAGTTAGGGCCATACTTCAGATGCTACACCATGATATCATTAAGACAGGGCGATGCCAGCAACACAGTTATAACAATAGTGCACTTGAAAATATAACAACATTTTTTTTCAAATCTCATTCTTCAATCATCAAATGTTAATGTTCACAATTGACTCACTAATTAAGCCTTATCTTCCATTTTGATGTTGATGCAATAATCAAATTATTAGGAAGAGAAATACATTTATTAACATATTTTCTGTTGCTTTTATGAGTATGAATTAGTCTCGTATTTAAATGGTAATGGTCCATTTCATGTTTTTATCAGTTGTTTTTTTGAAAATTTGCATTTATTTAGAGAATAGTAAAAGCGTGATTAAGGAAAAACAGGAAATTAATTTCTGCTTGGTCCAATTAATTTATAAAAACTAATATCATTTTATGAAAATAAAATAAAAAAATAAAAAACAGAGGTCACCCTCTGGAGAGAGTAAGTACCAGCCTGGGGTCTTCTCTGCCAGTGGCGTTTTTCCCGGTACATGTTATCAACATTAAGCTATACAGTAAAGATATACAATTGTCCTAGTGTGGGGTCGTGTGGAGTCGTGAGCTACTATGGCACTGGTATTCACGGTTTAGCAACAAATCATCATTGATGTAAAGGAGAACAAAGCAAAGCATATCAAATTAAACAAACGGTACAAACAGAAATGTCTCTTGAGTATATATGGGTGGTTACATGAGGCTATACATGAATCACAGTAACTGATGGGCGTGGTGGGTCAGCATCACGTGACAGATCGGACCTTTGGCTGGTTGTTACACTGTCCATCGGACCTCGACGTCCTGAGTCTTTCAAAGGGTTTTACGCTCTTTGAGTTGGTCATTTCTCAGAAGTAAGGTGTAACATTGACCAGGGGCCAGCTGCTTCATTTAATATGTTACAAAGACTCTGTGTTGAATGAAAGCATTTATTGTTAAAAAATCTCTCTGATGCACGAATGACAGCTAATTTTTTGCGTGGCATCTTGAACATATAATTTATCTTGCAAGTAAAAGATTTTGCACAATTTTAAAAATGTTATTTCCCTTTGAAGACACACGCTCCATAATCGAACCTTTGGAGGTTATCGATTAGAGTAACCACAACTTGATCGCATAATCGTTTACATTAATTTACACAAAAATGACCTAGTTATCTTATATTTACATTTAAAACAGGTCAATTTGATCAAATAATGAACACTTAGATAGTGTTGTTTTTTGTTAAGAGGCCATGTTCACACCTCAGTTTTCAGCTGCAGGGTAAGTGGACGACCCGGTGTTGAACCTTTTCATTCAATACCTGCCCACTGAAACAGTGAGTGAACTACCGACTCCATACTTCGACACGGTTCAGTGATTCCAAGGCGATGTGTGGATTTGTTAAATATGTCTCACCTTATTTCAAAGAAATTATTTTGGTAAAGTTAAAATTAAAATTAGCCGATACAATTAACACCGATATGTCATATAAATTATAAAACATATACGTCACATGGCCATGTGACTTGTATGTTGTATATTGTATGTGCCTTGTATACCAGTGATATATGCAGGGGTGGACTGGGGAGTTCAAGCGGCTCTACGGCGGTAAAGTGTTGGCCACAAACACCATTCACCAGCAGAAACTCAACAGCTGTTATCTGATGTCTGGGGTGCATTTTGTGCAATCGAGGGCAGGACAAAGTACCCCAAAACAATGATCTGGCAGGACAAAGTACCCCAAAACAATGCTCTAGCAGGACAAAATACCCCAAAACAATGCTCTGGCAGGACAAAATACCCCAAAACAATGCTCTGGCAGGACAAAATACCCCAAAACAATGCTCTAGCAGGACAAAATACCCCAAAACAATGCTCTAGCAGGACAAAATACCCCAAAACAATGCTCTAGAAGGACAAAATACCCCAAAACAATGATCTGGCAGGACAAAGTACCCCAAAACAATGATCTGGCAGGACAAAATACCCCAAAACAATGCTCTAGCAGGACAAAACACCCCAAAACAATGATATGGCAGGACAAAATACCCCAAAACAATGCTCTAGCAGGACAAAATACCCCAAAACAATGCTCCAGCAGGACAAAATACCCCAAAACAATGATCTTGCAGGACAAAATACCCCAAAACAATGCTCTAGCAGGACAAAATACCCCAAAACAATGCTCTAGCAGGACAAAATACCCCAAAACAATGATCTGGCAGGACAAAATACCCCAAAACAATGCTCTAGCAGGACAAAATACCCCAAAACAATGCTCTAGCAGGACAAAATACCCCAAAACAATGCTCTAGCAGGACAAAATACCCCAAAACAATGCTCTAGCAGGACAAAATACCCCAAAACAATGCTCTAGCAGGACAAAATACCCCAAAACAATGCTCTAGCAGGACAAAATACCCCAAAACAATGCTCTAGCAGGACAAAATACCCCAAAACAATGCTCTAGCAGGACAAAATACCCCAAAACAATGCTCTAGCAGGACAAAATACCCCAAAACAATGCTCTAGCAGGACAAAATACCCCAAAACAATGCTCTAGCAGGACAAAATACCCCAAAACAATGCTCTAGCAGGACAAAATACCCCAAAACAATGCTCTAGCAGGACAAAATACCCCAAAACAATGCTCTAGCAGGACAAAATACCCCAAAACAATGCTCTAGCAGGACAAAATACCCCAAAACAATGCTCTAGCAGGACAAAATACCCCAAAACAATGCTCTAGCAGGACAAAATACCCCAAAACAATGCTCTAGCAGGACAAAATACCCCAAAACAATGCTCTAGCAGGACAAAATACCCCAAAACAATGCTCTAGCAGGACAAAATACCCCAAAACAATGCTCTAGCAGGACAAAATACCCCAAAACAATGCTCTAGCAGGACAAAATACCCCAAAACAATGCTCTAGCAGGACAAAATACCCCAAAACAATGCTCTAGCAGGACAAAATACCCCAAAACAATGCTCTAGCAGGACAAAATACCCCAAAACAATGCTCTAGCAGGACAAAATACCCCAAAACAATGCTCTAGCAGGACAAAATACCCCAAAACAATGCTCTAGCAGGACAAAATACCCCAAAACAATGCTCTAGCAGGACAAAATACCCCAAAACAATGCTCTAGCAGGACAAAATACCCCAAAACAATGATCTGGCAGGACAAAGTACCCCAAAACAATGCTCTAGCAGGACAAAATACCCAAAAACAATGCTCTGGCAGGACAAAATACCCCAAAACAATGCTCTAGCAGGACAAAATACCCCAAAAAAATGCTCTAGCAGGACAAAATACCCCAAAACAATGCTCTAGCAGGACAAAATACCCCAAAACAATGCTCTGGCAGGACAAAATACCCCAAAACAATGCTCTAGCAGGACAAAATACCCCAAAACAATGCTCTGGCAGGACAAAATACCCCAAAACAATGCTCTAGCGGGACAAAATACCCCAAAACAATGATCTGGCAGGACAAAATACCCCAAAACAATGCTCTAGCAGGACAAAATACCCCAAAACAATGCTCCAGCAGGACAAAATACCCCAAAACAATGATCTTGCAGGACAAAATACCCCAAAACAATGCTCTAGAAGGACAAAATACCCCAAAACAATGATCTGGCAGGACAAAGTACCCCAAAACAATGATCTGGCAGGACAAAGTACCCCAAAACAATGATCTGGCAGGACAAAGTACCCCAAAACAATGATCTGGCAGGACAAAGTACCCCAAAACAATGATCTGGCAGGACAAAGTACCCCAAAACAATGATCTGGCAGGACAAAGTACCCCAAAACAATGATCTGGCAGGACAAAGTACCCCAAAACAATGATCTGGCAGGACAAAGTACCCCAAAACAATGATCTGGCAGGACAAAGTACCCCAAAACAATGATCTGGCAGGACAAAGTACCCCAAAACAATGATCTGGCAGGACAAAGTACCCCAAAACAATGATCTGGCAGGACAAAGTACCCCAAAACAATGATCTGGCAGGACAAAGTACCCCAAAACAATGATCTGGCAGGACAAAGTACCCCAAAACAATGATCTGGCAGGACAAAGTACCCCAAAACAATGATCTGGCAGGACAAAGTACCCCAAAACAATGATCTGGCAGGACAAAGTACCCCAAAACAATGATCTGGCAGGACAAAGTACCCCAAAACAATGATCTGGCAGGACAAAGTACCCCAAAACAATGATCTGGCAGGACAAAGTACCCCAAAACAATGATCTGGCAGGACAAAGTACCCCAAAACAATGATCTGGCAGGACAAAGTACCCCAAAACAATGATCTGGCAGGACAAAGTACCCCAAAACAATGATCTGGCAGGACAAAGTACCCCAAAACAATGATCTGGCAGGACAAAGTACCCCAAAACAATGATCTGGCAGGACAAAGTACCCCAAAACAATGATCTGGCAGGACAAAGTACCCCAAAACAATGATCTGGCAGGACAAAGTACCCCAAAACAATGATCTGGCAGGACAAAGTACCCCAAAACAATGATCTGGCAGGACAAAGTACCCCAAAACAATGATCTGGCAGGACAAAGTACCCCAAAACAATTATTTGGCAGGACAAAGTACCCCAAAACAATCCTCTGGCAGGACAAAGTACCCAAAAACAATGCTCTGGCAGGACAAAGTACCCCAGAACAATGATCTGGCAGGACAAAGTGCCCAAAAACAATGCTCTGGCAGGACAAAGTACCCCAGAACAATGATCTGGCAGGACAAAGTGCCCAAAAACAATGCTCTGGCAGGACAAAGTACCCAAAAACAATGATTTGGCAGGACAAAGTACCCAAAAACAATGATTTGGCAGGACAAAGTACCCAAAAACAATGCTCTGGCAGGACAAAGTACCCCAAAACAATGATTTGGCAGGACAAAGTGCCTCAAAACAATGATCAGGCAGGACAAAGTACCCCAAAACAATGATTTGGCAGGACAAAGTGCCTCAAAACAATGATCAGGCAGGACAAAGTACCCCAAAACAATGATCTGGCAGGACAAAGTACCCCAAAACATTGATCTGGCAGGACAAAGTACCCCAAAACATTGATCTGGCAGGACAAAGTACCCCAAAACAATGATCAGGCAGGACAAAGTACGCCAAAACAATGATCTGGCAGGACAATTCTAGCAGGACAAAATACCCCAAAACAATGCTCTAGCAGGACAAAATACCCCAAAACAATGATCTGGCAGGACAAAATACCCCAAAACAATGCTCTAGCAGGACAAAATACCCCAAAACAATGCTCTAGCAGGACAAAATACCCCAAAACTATGCTCTAGCAGGACAAAATACCCCAAAACAATAATCTAGCAGGACAAAATACCCCAAAACAATGCTCTAGCAATACAAAATACCCCAAAACAATGCTCGAGCAGGACAAAATACCCCCAAAAAATGCTCTGGCAGGACAAAATACCCCAAAACAATGCTCTAGCAGGACAAAATACCCCAAAACAATGCTCTAGCAGGACAAAATACCCCAAAACAATGCTCTAGCAGGACAAAATACCCCCAAACAATGATCTAGAAGGACAAAATACCCCAAAACAATGCTCTAGCAGGACAAAATACCCAAACAATGCTCTAGCAGGACAAAATACCCCAAAACAATGATCTAGCAGGACAAAATACCCCAAAACAATGATCTAGCAGGAAAAAATACCCCAAAACAATGCTCTAGCAGGACAAAATACCCCAAAACAATGCTGTAGCAGGACAAAGTACCCCAAAACAATGCTCTAGCAGGACAAAATACCCCAAAACAATGCTCTAGCAGGACAAAATACCCCAAAACAATTATTTGGCAGGACAAAGTACCCCAAAACAATCCTCTGGCAGGACAAAGTACCCAAAAACAATGCTCTGGCAGGACAAAGTACCCCAGAACAATGCTCTGGCAGGACAAAGTACCCCAAAACAATGATTTGGCAGGACAAAGTGCCTCAAAACAATGATCAGGCAGGACAAAGTACCCCAAAACAATGATCTGGCAGGACAGAGTACCCCAAATCAATTATTTGGCAGGACAAAGTACCTCAAAACAATGCTCTGGCAGGACAAAGTACACTAAAACAATGATCTGTCAGGACAAAGTACCCCAAAACAATGATCTGGCAGGACAAAGTACCCCAAAACAAGGATTTGGATACTGCTAAATATGCAACAGGTTTTCCAATATTAGAATAGGCAACTGTGATGGTCAGGGCATCTAATGCTGTTAGCCATGCTGGTCAGGGCATCTAATGCTGGTCAGGGCATCTAATGCTGGTCAGGGCATCTAATGCTGGTTAGGGCATCCAATGGTGGTTAGGGCATCTAAGGTTGGTTAGGGCATCCAATGCTGGTTAGGGTATCCAATGCTGGTTAGGGCATCTGATGCTTATTAGGGCATCTAATGCCGATTAGGGCATCTAATGCTGGTCAGGGCTTGTAATGCTGGTTAGAACATCTAATGCTGGTCAGGGCTTGTAATGCTGGTTAGGGCATCTAATGCTGGTTAGGGCATCTAATGCTGGTTAGGGCATCTAATGCTGGCTAGGGCATCTAATGCTGGTTAGGGCATCTAATTCTGGTTAGGGCATCTAATTCTGGTTAGGGCATCTAATGCTGGTTAGGGCATCTAATGCTGGCTAGGGCATCTAATGCTGGTTAGGGCATCTAATGCTGGCTAGGGCATCTAATGCTGGTCAGGGCATCTAATGCTGGAGGGCTTGTAATGCTGGCTAGGGCATCCAATGCTGGTTAGGGCATCTTATGCTGGAGGGCTTGTAATGCTGGCTAGGGCATCCAATGCTGGCTAGGGCATCTAATGCTGGAGGGCTTGTAATGCTGAGCAAATCAAAACCCTTCTATCAAAAAAGATACAACAGAAGGCCAAAAAGCAAACCAACAGTCAAGGTCAAGGTTCCCCGACTAGAAGTGCAGACGATATGGTAACTTTATGAGCTTGGGGCAGCCTCTTGAGTTAGGGCCATACTTTAGATGCTACACCATGATATCATTAAGACAGGGCGATGCCAGCAACACAGTTATAACAATAGTGCACTTGAAAATATAACAACATTTTTTTTCAAATCTCATTCTTCAATCATCAAATGTTAATGTTCACAATTGACTCACTAATTAAGCCTTATCTTCCATTTTGATGTTGATGCAATAATCAAATTATTAGGAAGAGAAATACATTTATTAACATATTTTCTGTTTCTTTTATGAGTACGAATTAGTCTCGTATTTAAATGGTAATGGTCCATTTCATGTTTTTATCAGTTGTTTTTTTGAAAATTTGCATTTATTTAGAGAATAGTAAAAGCGTGATTAAGGAAAAACAGGAAATTAATTTCTGCTTGGTCCAATTAATTTATAAAAACTAATATCATTTTATGAAAATAAAATAAAAAAATAAAAAACAGAGGTCACCCTCTGGAGAGAGTAAGTACCAGCCTGGGGTCTTCTCTGCCAGTGGCGTTTTTCCCGGTACATGTTATCAACATTAAACTATACAGTTAAGATTTACAATTGTCCTAGTGTGGCGTCGTGTGGAGTCGTGAGCTACTATGGCACTGGTATTCACGGTTTAGCAACAAATCATCATTGATGTAAAGGAGAACAAAGCAAAGCATATCAAATTAAACAAACGGTACAAACAGAAATGTCTCTTGAGTATATATGGGTGGTTACATGAGGCTATACATGAATCACAGTGACTGATGGGCGTGGTGGGTCAGCACCACGTGACAGATCGGACCTTTGGCTGGTTGTTACACTGTCCATCGGACCTCGACGTCCTGAGTCTTTCAAAAGGTTTTACGCTCTTTGAGTTGGTCATTTCTCAGAAGTAAGGTGTAACATTGACCAGGGGCCAGCTGCTTCATTTAATATGTTACAAAGACTCTGTGTTGAATGAAAGCATTTATTGTTAAAAAATCTCTCTGATGCACGAATGACAGCTAATTTTTTGCGTGGCATCTTGAACATATAATTTATCTTGCAAGTAAAAGATTTTGCACAATTTTAAAAATGTTATTTCCCTTTGAGGACATACGCTCCATAATCGAACCTTTGGAGGTTATCGATTAGAGTAAACACAACTTGATCGCATAATCGATTACATTAATTTACACAAAAAATGACCTAGTTATCTTATATTTCCATTTAAAACAGGTAAATTTGATCAAATAATGAAAACTTAGATAGTGTTGTTGTTTTGGTTAAGAGGCCATGTTCATACCTCAGTTTTCAGCTGCAGGGTAAGTGGGCGACCTGGTGTTGAACCTTTTCATTCAATACCTGCCCACTGAAACAGTGAGTGAACTACCGACTCCATACTTCGACACGGCTCAGTGATTCCAAGGCGATGTGTGGATTTGTTAAATATGTCTCACCTTATTTCAAAGAAACAGTTTTCGTCAAATTCAAATTAAAAGTAGCCGATACAATTTACACCGATATGTCATATAAATTATAAAACATATACGTCACATGGCCATGAGACTTGTATGTTGTATATTGTATGTGCCTTGTACACCAGTGATATATGCAGGGGTGGACTGGGGAGTTCAAGCGGCCCTATCTTCATGACTTTTATTTTTATTCTATCACCGGTCCTAGCGGCCCATCGGGAATCTTCCCGAGTGTCCCGGCGACCCAGTCCACCCCTGGATATGTGACGTAATGGGGTATAGAGCTCTGGGTTGTAATATTGTAATAACACTTTGTAAGTTAGATACCTATTGTACGACAAGTAAGAGATAAATTGTACGACAAATGACATAAGTATTGTAGAACAAGTTAGATATGTATTTTTTTGACAAGCTACAGCTGTATTTTTATGACGAGCTAGAGATGTATTGCATTACAAGTTAGAAATGTATTTTATTACAAGCTAGAGATGTACTGTATGACGACAAAGAAAAAAAGTTAGAGAGAGAGAGAGAGAGAGAAAGTGTTGGAAAGAGACGAAGACAGAAGAGAGAGAGAGAGAGAGAGAGAGAGAAAGAGACAGGAATAAAAAGAGAGAAAAAAAGAGAGAGAGTGAGGATGATAGAGAAAATATAATAGAGAGAAAAAGAAAATAGGGGGAGAGAGAAAGGATCAAATAGAGAGGAGAGAGAGTGTGTGAGAGAGAGAGAGGAAGGGAGATACAGAGAGAGGAAGAGAGAGAGGGAGAGACAGAGGGAGAGAGAGAGGGAGAGAGAGAGAGGGAGAGAGAGAGAGGGAGAGAGAGAGAGGGAGAGAGAGAGAGAGAGAGAGAGAGAGAGAGAGAGAGAGAGAGAGAGAGAGAGAGAGAGAGAGAGAGAGAGAGAGAGAGAGAGAGAGAGAGAGAGAGAGNCTCTGCTTCTGCATAATTCAGAATCAAGTCACCAATGAACTTAGAAAACGTGAAGCATTTTTAACAAATTACATTTATAGACGCAAATTTAGAAAATGATTATTTTCACAGTACTCTCAAAGAATAGGATCCTTCATTTTGAAATATAAAACGCTTTCTCTATTAATGCACTTAAAAATAGTGTCTTCAGTTTCTACAGTGGTTTGAAGGTGTTCTTTCTGAAATGATTTGAATCCTAAAGCCATAAGACATTCATTAATCTCAGCTTTTAGTTGTTATACAGTTTCAGGGTCACTCACAAGCGAAACGATTAACTCATTTTATTAATCTCAAATATATTTCGAGTTTTATTTGATGACTGCAATTTTTTTTAAAATAATATAGCATGCTTTATGACAACTTACAAAGGACTTAGCACATTATTACAAAGGCTATCTAATGTGAAAAATCTTTATTCAATTTAGAGGGAGAGAGAGAGAGAGAGAGAGAGTGAGAGAGGGAGAGAGAGAGAGCGTAAGGAAGAAAAAGCTATATAAATTAAATACAATTAAAAACCTGATGCACTCCTGTACCACTCATGCGGTTGCGCTAAAACTTAGGTGAGCAGTTGTCCACCAGCCTGCACCTATTTCTGAGTCATTTACAATTCTTTTAAAATATTTCGTTTTGGGCCGCTCGGCCTAAATTCGTTTTTGTTTTCATTTATGAGCTCTGTCAAAATAAGTTCGGTATGCGCCCCTGTACCATTCAAACGCTTGCGATCAAACTTTGGTCAGTTGTACAGCTCACGCCCGAAAGTTGTCTCAATTATTTAAACCATTTTAAAATATTCCATATTGAGCCAGGGGCCCTCGAATATTTTTTTCTTATATGAGTTATATAAATATAATTTCAAACAGAGCTAATGCATGGATTGATAGAATTTTAATTAAATTCAAATACCGACATTAAATTAAGTGTGTGACATAATAAGTAGGTTTCTGAAGTAATACAACCATTCTACAATATTCCTTTTGTGGCCGGGGGTCCTACATTCGCCCCCCCCTCCATTATATTAGCGATATAAATAGATTGATCGTATGCGTTCCTACACCATTCATCCGATTGCGATAAAACTTGTGTGCATTGATATGCACCCGCCCTCAAAGGTTTCTAAAGTAGTACAACAATTTTAAAACATTCCGTTTCGGGCCATTAGCCCTCCCTTAGTTTTTTGCTTATGTGAACAATATAAATATAGTTTCAAAAAGAACTAATGCATTGGTGGATGGAATTTTAATCAAATACAAATATCGACCTTTCAATTTGTGTGTGACAAAATAAGTAGGTTTCAGAATTAGTATAACCATTTTACAATTTCCTGTTTGGGGTAGGGGGCCCTAAATTTGTTTGTATGTACTAAATGAGCTAGATAAATATAATTTCAAACATAGCTATTGCACGGGTGCATCAATCGCCACAAGTGTGTGGAATAAATTGTGAAAACCCATGTTTCCCACATGGACAGCTGTGTGTGGCCTGTTCACATGAACAGCTGTGTGTGGCCTGCTCACATGGACAGCTATGTGTGGCCTGCTCACGTGGACAGCTGTGTGTGGCCTGCTCACGTGGACAGCTGTGTTTGGCCTGTGTCCATTGACAGCTGTGGGGCCTGCTCACATGGACAGCTGTGTGTTGCCTGCTCACATGGACAGCTGTGTGTGGCCTGCTCACATGGTAAACATAGCTATTGCACGGGTGCATCAATCGCCACAAGTGTGTGGAATAAATTGTGAAAACCCATGTTTCCCACATGGACAGCTGTGTGTGGCCTGTTCACATGAACAGCTGTGTGTGGCCTGTGCACATGGACAGCTGTGTGTTGCCTGCTCACATGGACAGCTGTGTGTGGCCTGCTCACATGGACAGCTGTGTGTGGCCTGCTCACATGGAAAGCTGTGTTTGGCCTGTGTCCATTGACAGCTGTGTGGCCTGCTCACATGGACAGCTGTGGGGCCTGCTCACATGGACAGCTGTGTGTGGCCTGCTCACATGGACAGCTGTGTGTTGCCTGCTCACGCTTCGAAAAACATTCTATTTTATTCGAGTACGCATCAGACAGTAAAAAGAATAATAAAAAATTGTGTGCATGAAGAGTACTTTAAAAAAAAAAAAATAATTAAATTTAAACACAAACACTGTATTTATTTGAGTAGCATTGCAACGCTTTCCAGGTACTCAATAGTTTATTTTAAAAATTAGACAGTAAAAAATATTGTATAAACTTACTTACTTTTATTTTTAAAAAGTACAAAATACCGAGTTGACCCTACGGAGAGAATATGCCCCAGCCTGGGGGGATAGAAGGTATACAAGTGCAAAGGTCACATCAATTGATATGATGTGTTGCAAATTTCACATCAATTGATATCCTGTGTTGTAAAGGTCGCATCAATTGATATCCTGCGTTAGAAGAAGTCACCAACATTAAGCACTGAAATGAGCTCCTCTCTTGCACTAAGTTGATGCACATTGCTCTCCCTTACTATGTAATATAGATAACTGGTTGTAGCAAGGGGGGCGATTATGAAACTTTCTATTCACATTAAAAGGGAAATAATATGTCCAATCTATATTTTCACGTAGGACAAAAACTATCAATTTTTTTTCCAACTAAATTTAAAGAACTTTTGTCCAGTTTAGTTTGAATAAAAGATGCTTAAAAATAAGCTACATTTCTATTGGTTAAAGAAAACTTGATTCCTAAATAATTTGCAATAAACGGTTTCTATACTCACCTTTACAATCTCTAGGGACATTCTGAGCAGGTACAAGACTCATTCAGTGCTGACAGTTGCCGAGGTCCGATGGGAAGTGTACAACATCACGGGTCGCAGATGCTTCATGCCCGTGAACGATACTACCTTAATACTAATTTGCATATTATACAGTCTTAATGTAACATGTTATTAGCCCTTCACTGTAACTGATAAGTCTTACTATATCTTACAATAAACATTTCTTTAACATCATTTCAATAATGTCTGATTCTCGTTTATGGTTGATATCTCTAAAAATGTGTAACGCATTTAATTAATAAGTTTAAATAGTCCAGTTCATAACAGTCAGGTAACATAGTAATGACAGGATAGTGGTTACATAACAACAACTAATAGCACATAAATTACTACTTATAATATAATTTGTTCTCCCTACACGCTGCAACACACACGCACATAACCAAAGTACTTCCAGATCAAAAGTTCCAAGTTCCCGGTAGGAGTGTTCATGACGTGGCAGAGTGTCCAACCCGCCGAAGATCACCCCCTACGTATGAACAAGTTACCTGTGCCAGGTGTAAAGAATGGAAATCGTGATTTGGTGGATATGATTTAACTTATGATAATATAATAACAATAATAATGGTTACGATGGTGCAATATTTACTAAGATTATTGTAACACGGACATGGAGGATCTGTGCTGTAGATCTATTCTTCCTGCTACTGAAGACCTCTTTTTGTTTTCTCCAACAAATTATGTAAATTTATTTTTAAAAATCATATTCATAATGCACTAAGGGCGCCCAGATGGTTTTAAGTGCTGGAACAAGACTAAACATGCCCCCCCCCCAGGCCAACACAATGGACACATACATCAATAATGTCCTAATTTATTAGTTACATTCAAACATGCTTAAAAATATATTAAAATGAAGACAGTCATTTGTTTTAATGATTTTTTATTAAAAAATTATACACATTAGTAAATAACAAATAAAAAACCAATATACATAAACAATGCCTTTAATACTAGACTGATTACAATCTCATTGCCGTCATTTCAGTTTGGATGTAATGACATTTATATTCCACTAAACAAAGTTGCCTTCCTATGAAAACCACATCATAAAAACCACTACTGCGTCTTGTCAAATCTACCGGTCGCCCGGTAACATACCACAGACACAATGTCTGTCACATTAAGGAAGGATCTGACATCAGACACAATGTCTGTCACATTAAGGAAGGATCTGACATAAGACACAATGTCTGTCACATTAAGGAAGGATCTGACATCAGACACAATGTCTGTCACATTAAGGAAGGATCTGACATCAGACACAATGTCTGTCACATTAAGGAAGGATCTGACATCAGACACAATGTCTGTCACATTAAGGAAGGATGTGACATCAGACACAATGTCTGTCACATTAAGGAAGGATCTGACATCAGACACAATGTCTGTCACATTAAGGAAGGATGTGACATCAGACACAATGTCTGTCACATTAAGGAAGGATGTGACATCAGACACAATGTCTGTCACATTAAGGAAGGATCTGACATAAGACACAATGTCTGTCACATTAAGGAAGGATCTGACATCAGACACAATGTCTGTCACATTAAGGAAGGATCTGACATAAGACACAATGTCTGTCACATTAAGGAAGGATCTGACATAAGACACAATGTCTGTCACATTAAGGAAGGATGTGACATCAGACACAATGTCTGTCACATTAAGGAAGGATCTGACATAAGACACAATGTCTGTCACATTAAGGAAGGATCTGACATAAGACACAATGTCTGTCACATTAAGGAAGGATGTGACATCAGACACAATGTCTGTCACATTAAGGAAGGATCTGACATAAGACACAATGTCTGTCACATTAAGGAAGGATCTGACATAAGACACAATGTCTGTCACATTAAGGAAGGATGTGACATAAGACAAAACTCCATTCATCTCCGTTATCTACGTTTTTTTTTTTTCAGTTAGGTTCCACTTCAACAGTTTTTTTTTCTAATGCTAAACTGAGGCATGACAGTTTGACTTCAAAAAGCTTTATACTTTCAACACGGTCTGACCATCGTATGTTCGACATGACGTCTGACCATCGTGTGTTCGACATGCCGTGAAGAGAACAGCCAATACACTTCTTCAAGATTTCCCATCGCTGCGGCCTAGAACTAAAGACGTTGTCAACACTTTTGTACAGTACCGAATTGTTATGGCTTCAGGAAGGCATTCTGTGACGTCATTTCCACACAAAATAAGTGTGTGGCATCAACAGGGTGAAGTGAAGCTGTTTCACACACCTCAAGTATTCTTGCTTAGGCATCTTTTTATTTTCCTGCCATGTTGGCTGTATTTCCCCAGCGTTGTGGTCCTCAACCTAATTGTCGCACATCGCGTTCGTGCAATGTTTCCACTTTCATCTGTGCTGTGTCATAAACCTGATTTAGGGCTTTTACCGAAAAACTGCAAAAACAATATGTATATGGTATTACATAACTCAAAAGAAATGTTGTTTGTTTGATATGGGATAATTTTGGCCTAGAATCAACGAGTACAGCAGAATACTCTGCAGTTTTTCTGGCCACCATCATGTGTTGCTTTACAAGTGAGGAACATTCAGCAAAAAATTCATTTTGGGAATGACAGATTCAGTTTCAGTTGATGCCGCCACTGGACTTAGATGCTGACTATCCTTCTGTTGATGCAACAATAGACTTAGATGTTTACCATCCTTCTGTTTATGCAACAATAGACTTAGATGTTGACCATCCTTCTGTTAATGTAAGGACATACTTAGATGCTGGCCATGCTTCTGTTGATGCAACAATAGACTTAGATGTTTACCATCCTTCTGTTGATGCAATAATAGACTTAGATGCTGACCATCCTTCTGTTAATGCCACAATAGACTTAGATGTTTACCATCCTTCTGTTGATGCCACAATAGACTTAGATGTTTACCATCCTTCTGTTGATGCAACAATAGACTTAGATGCTGACCATCCTTCTGTTGATGCAACAATAGACTTAGATGCTGACCATCCTTCTGTTGATGCAACAATAGACTTAGATGCTGACCATCCTTCTGTTGATGCAAGGACATACTTAGTTGCAGGCCATGCTTCTTGTGATGAAATTTAGACTTAGATGCTGACCATCCTTCTGTTGATACAAACATGGGCTTAGATTCACAGATAATGCTGCATCAGATCGTGGTAAACAGTAATAGACAAACAAATACAAGTAAGATTGTTTAGCTTCATTCCAGATAAGCCAATCGTCGCGGTACGTGTATGACTGGCTGATTTCCTCCCATTCTGGTACACGTGCATACGTCATAATCACAACGAACTGAAACACAAGTCCTTGTTCCAAACAGCAATGTCAACTTTCATCCTACAATATATCGATCAGCTTGCGCACTGAATCAAACATGTATAAGGCATCTCGCTATAAGTGGAACACTAAAACACAACATTCATTGCGCAAACAATTACTAGCAAATACCCAGACTCAACACACTTCCAATCCAGAATTAAATCACTGAGTTAAATTGATACTCAAAATAAAAATAAATCAATTCACATAGAGATATTTAATTCGAGAACCTTGAAAATACGAAGTGACTTGTTCCAAAATGTTTAAGCATCCCTGAAAAAGTAACAATGTATTGATTCAGGAGTGGCATACACCCCAGTCTCACCACCATCATTCAAACGAAATCTTCAGACATCATTTCATTACATTACATGATATTAACATAATCGATTGCATAAAAATTCATGTACGACGATAACATTGCAAATTTATATCTATGGAATTTATCCTTGCCTTAGTAAATCATATGGGTTGTTCGTCAGCTGGGAGTTGACCATGACCACTTTAACCATCATAGTTTGTGCTGGTTCTGTCTGTGGGTGCGCAGATGGCTCATGAGGCCGATTCTGGGACACAAATTTTCTTGTGCACTGGGTGCAGTGGAGTGATGGGGCATCTCCGGGGGCAGAGTCAGACCGGACCTTCCTGGCATGTTTCTTGTGCTCTGCTTTCTGCCAACTTCATGTTGCATGGAGCTCCTGTGTAAAGTGGAACGCCATGATGCTCGATCCATTTTGGATCATATGTACTATTTAATTAATGTAATTAACTGTTCCTGGTTCTCATTGCAACATAATTATAATTTAACCAACCCCACATAAGGATCTTGACATCTTCCACTTTGATGACTTTGTAAAGACACGCTGACATTAGATCATTGACATTATTAATGTGTACAATAAAACATTGACACATCACTAACTCAACACATAGTTGGTATCCCAATGATCATCGGGGGATGTCCCACCAAAATACTAGCAGCCTTTATTTGCTTTCACATGACAAATTTACAGATGGCGCGACATTTATTTGTCTGGAAACCTTAATACCCTTAAACTTAACCATAATGGTAAGCCTACCCAGAGACCCTTTGACTCGTATTCACAACACTAATGGAACTTCAGTTTAACTATACCTATTTTTTAACAAATTTTAAGACATGGTGTTAAAAAAAGGAAAACTTTTTTCAGACCCTACAAATGTCTAAATTTTTACATAATGCAAAATCATTGTTGTAATTTTGAATAAAATTAAATCAGAACAATCATAAATCATTTGAAGACATGATTTCTCTTGAACACTGCGAGCAAAGACCTCCCTCTCATCTGGTTGTAATGCCAAACAAAGGCACCTCGCTTTAAACTTCTGAATGTTAGAAGACTTTTGAGAATAATCAGGGGATCTTTTTTTGAGGAGTTGTGTTTTAGGAAAGTCAGTTTGACATTGAATAACCAGGCTGTTTATGTCAAACAAGGCTGTTTATGTCAAACAAGGCTGTTTATGTCAAACAAGGCTGTTTATGTCAAACAAGGCTGTTTATGTCAAACAAGGCTGTTTATGTCAAACAAGGCTGTTTATGTCAAACAAGGCTGTTTATGTCAAACAAGGCTGTTTATGTCAAACAAGGCTGTTTATGTCAAACAAGGCTGTTTATGTCAAACAAGGCTGTTTATGTCAAACAAGGCTGTTTATGTCAAACAAGGCTGTTTATGTCAAACAAGGCTGTTTATGTCAAACAAGGCTGTTTATGTCAAACAAGGCTGTTTATGTCAAACAATGCTGTTTATGTCAAACAAGGCTGTTTATGTCAAACAAGGCTGTTTATGTCAAACAATGCTGTTTATGTCAAACAAGGCTGTTTATGTCAAACAAGGCTGCAACATATCCAATATGTTTTTCTTTTTAAAATTTGGTTTTGCAAACAATTTATTAAATGTTCCCCCTTCAAGGGCCCCCCTTGAGCTGTATGGGCCCCTTTGAGCTCCATGGAGCCCCTTTGAGTTCTATAGGACCCTTTTGATCACCATGGGAGACCTTTGAGTTCCCACTATGACCTCCACGGAACCCATTTGAGCTCAACGGGCCCACTTTGAGCTCCATGGGCCACTATAGGCTCCATAGGCCCACTTTTAGCTAGTTTTGACCTGTAACAATGTTCCAGCTGCACCGCCTTCTCATCAGGCCCGGTTCCACTGGTCAGCAGTAACATTTCGTGACGTGGCATTTATCTTCACGAGACCGGTTTCATGATCTACTTCCTACCTGGAAACACACTTAGCCTGATATTGGTTTCTCTGATCAATTGGGGGGGGGGGAGGGGGGGTCATTTAAAGAATATAAACCTGCCCCAGAACTGGGGTCACCAAACTAAGGCTACTTCCTACCTGGAAACACACTTAGCCTGATATTGGTTTCTCTGATCAATTGGGCGGGGGGGAGGGGGGGTCATTTAAAGAATATAAACCTGCCCCAGAACTGGGGTCACCAAACTAAGGCCTGCAGGACATATCCGGCCCGCGAAGTAAAAAGTGATTTTAAAGTTAGAGAAATAGAATCAGTGCATAGTAAACTAGAGCCGGAATATTTTTGAGGCGTTTGAAAATTCATTTGATTAGGTCAATTCGGATGGAACAAAAGCGGTGTGCGTGACAGTCAATGGGCGTGAGACATTTGTGTGGGGTGAAAGGGAAACGTTTAGCTGGGCCGAATGATGGGGCTGATCGAGGTGTTTGCTTCCAAGCTTGGGGTTCTTCATTGCTGCACTATTCATTAAGTTACTGCGACGAAAATATATGGATGTTAATTGTGTTCAAATGAACCTATAGCTTCAACGTGTCCCAATTGAACCTTTATTCGTTCCCATGACTGCAAATGTTGCCAGTTTGAAATTTCCGACGCCAATAAAGCGTGTAGCCTTATTGTAACGCATCTACTCTGACATCATTGTAACTTAGTGGGTTATGTCAGTAGCACGGTTACTTGTTTTATGTTAATAATTCAGAATGCCGGCTAAGACTTCATCGTTCTTCCACTTATTATCCAGGCACGCAAATAAGAATACTGAATCCTGGTTAAACTTACAGTACTTTATTAAATCACAGTTTACACTGATAATATTAATAATAATCCTTGCATGAATGTAATCATTTCACATATATATATATATATAATATTCCATCACTCAGAAAGACACGTCCTCACACTCCTATAACTCAGCTCAACTGTACTATATCTCAGCTCTAACTCAACTGCTCTCAGCTCTAACTCTACTCTCTTCAATCAACTCAACTGCTACCTTTATTACCAGCAAAGCGTGGAAAACGGCCGCTTTGACAAAAACATAATTTTAATCTCCAAAAACGTGGAGCTCACATTTGCTTCTCAAAAAATACACTATACTCTCCTCGTGGCAAAACATGGTCAACACAATTCACTGTTCACTCATGCTACCTCTCTGTTTTCTTGTGACAACATAGTCCGTTACACTTATATACCGTACCGCTCTAATGTTAGGTAGCTATAATTAAATGTACAAAACCAATGTTAAGTAGCCTTATTTACTGTGCCACACTAATGATAGGTAGCTTTATTTACAGGATCACACAACATTTGGGTAGCCTTATTTACTGTATACCCCTAATGTGAGGTAACTATAATTTAATGTACAGCACTAATTTTACTGTATCATATGATAGTTAGCCTTATTAACTGTGCCCTTGTGCAGAAATGACCATAACTGTGAATCAATTGAATATCTAGGCAAGTTAGCCTCATGCAAAAATAATTATGTGAATGCATTTCTGCAAAGACTCATTATTTTTCGTCCTAGGTCACTCGATTTGATGTCATGTAATATTGTCACGTGATATTGTCATGTGATATTGTCATGTGATATTGTCATGTGATATTGTCATGTGATATTGTCATGTGATATTGTCATGTGATATTGTCATGTGATATTGCCATGGGATATTGTCACGGGATATTGTCATGTGATATTGTCATGTGATATTGTCATGGTATATTTTCATGGGATGTTGCCATGTGATATTGTCATGTTTATATTGTCATGTGATATTGTCACGTGATATGGTCATGTGATCTTGTCATGTGATATTGTCATGTAATTTTGTAATGTGATATTATCATGATATATTGTCACCGGATGTTGCCATGTGATATTGTCACGTTTATATTGTCATGTGATATTGTCATGTAATATTTTCATGGTATATTGTCATGGTATATTGTCGTGGGATGTTGTCATGTGATATTGTCGTTTTTATATTGTCATGTGATATTGTCATGTGATATTGTCATGGGATGTTGTCATGTGATATTGTCACGTGTCATCGTGTATTATTATCATCCAGCGATGACGTAATGTACGTCATTAACCCCCCTCCCACTCCTTTCCTGCCATGACACAACATCCGCTCCAATCTTGAACTGTGTTTACTAACCACAATAGTCATCCTTTGCTGACTGATACTAGCCACAATAGTCATCCTTTGCTGGCTGATACTAGCAACAATAGTCATCCTTTGCTGGCTGATACTAGCCACAATAGTCATCCTTTGCTGGTTGATACTAGCCACAATAGTCATCCTCTGCTGGCTGATACTAGCCACAATAGTCATCACTGACTGGCTGATACCAGCCACAATAGTCATCCTTTGCTGTCTGATACTAGCCACAATAGTCATCGCTTAATGGCTGATACTAACCACAATAGCCATCTTTTGCTGGCTGATACTAACCACAATAGGCATCACTGACTGGCTTATACTAACCACAATAGTCATCTTTTGCTGGATGATACTAACCACAATAGTCATCACTCACTGGCTGATATTAACCACAATAGGCATCACTGACTGGCTGATACTAACCACAATAGTCATCACTGACTGGCTGATACTAGCCACAATAGGCATCACTGACTGACTGATACTAACCACAATAGTCATCACTGACTGGCTGATACTAGCCACAATAGGCATCACTGACTGGCTGATACTAACCACAATAGTCATCACTGACTGGCTGATACTAGCCACAATAGGCATCACTGACTGACTGATACTAACCACAATAGTCATCACTGACTGGCTGATACTAGCCACAATAGGCATCACTGACTGACTGATACTAACCACAATAGTCATCACTGACTGGCTTATACTGCCCAAAATAGGCATCAGTGACTGGCTAATACTAGCCACAATAGGCATCACTGACAGGCTTATTCTAGCAACAATAGTCATCACCGACTGGCTAATTCTAGCCTAAATAGTCAACACTGACTGGCTAATACTAGCCACAATAGTCATCCCATGATAGCTGATACTAGCCACAATAGTCATCATCGACTGGCTATGTCTAGCCTAAATAGTCAACACTGACTGGCTAATTCTAGCCACAATAGTCATCACTGACTGGGTTATTCTAGCCACAAAATTCATCACCGACTGGCTGTTTCTAGCCTAAATAGTCATCACTAACTGACTAATTCTAGCCAAAGTAGTCATCACTAACTGACTAATTCTAGCCACAATAGTCATCACTAGCTGAATTATACTCGCCACAATAGTCATCACTGACTGGCTTATACTAGCCGAGATAGTCATCACTGACTGGCTAATAAGTAAAACTAGAGTTGAGAGAGACCGAGTAATTGTTAGGACCGATACAAAGCAAACGTTTAGAAAGCCAGTTATTCAATTAAGAAGCCGGACTCCAGGGAGCATTGAAGTGGCCAGGCCCAAACAATATTGTCTTATCGTGTGCAATTGATGGATTTCTAAGCTTGTTGACCCAATATTGGCTGGATGAAAGAGAACTCACGCCATAGTAATACATTTATGAAACATGTATTTGAAGATGCATTTATGGACAGGAAATACATGACGTCACTCATACAATCCTTTCTCTCTATATGTCTTATTTTCTCTCTTTCTCCTTTCGCTCTCTCTCTCTCTCTCTTTCTCTCTCTTTTTCTCTCCCTGTCTTTTTACTAAATTGAATACTTCAATGTCTGTTGTATGATATATGGAATAAGCAATGCTAGATATCTGCTGTGCTGTCTGCCGTATTGTCTGCTGTACTATCTGCTGTGCTGTCTGGTATTCGGAAAAAGTAATACCGCATCGTCTGCTGTGCTATCTGTTGTGCTGTCTGCTGTGCTATTGGCTGTGCTGTCTGCTGAGCTTTCTGCTTTGTTGTATGCTGTGCTGCTTCACTGTCTACTACGCTGACTGCTGTGCTGTCTGCTGTGCTGTCTGCTGCTCTGTCTGCTGTGCTGACTGCTGTGCTACCTGCGGTTCTGTCTTCTGTGCTTTCTGCTGCACCGTCTGATGTGCTGTCTGCTGTGCTGCCTGCTGTGCTGTCTGCTTTTATGCCTGCTGTGCTGTCTGCTGTTCTGCCTGCTGTGCTCTATGGTATATTGTGACAAAGTCCACACACTTGTTGTTCTACACTTTCATACTTTTGTTTTGATGACTACACTGGCTTTTTCTGTGACTCGTACTGTAACACAACAGGTAATAGACAACACATCAGGTAACATACAACACATCAGGTAATAGACAACACATCAGGTAATAGACAACACAACAGGTAATAGACAACACAACAGGTAATAGACAACACAACAGGTAATAGACAACACATCAGGTAATAGACAACACATCAGGTAATAGACAACACATCAGGTAATAGACAACACATCAGGTAATAGACAACACATCAGGTAATAGACAACACATCAGGTAATAGACAACACATCAGGTAATAGACAACACATCAGGTAATAGACAACACATCAGGTAATAGACAACACATCAGGTAATAGACAACACATCAGGTAATAGACAACACAACAGGTAATAGACAACACATCAGGACAACACATCAGGTAATAGACAACACATCAGGTAATAGACAACACATCAGGTAATAGACAACACATCAGGTAATAGACAACACATCAGGTAATAGACAACACAACAGGTAATAGACAACACATCAGGAAATAGACAACACATCAGGTAATAGACAACATATCAGGTAATAGACAACACATCAGGTAATAGACAACACATCAGGTAATAGACAACACATCAGGTAATAGACAACACATCAGGTAATAGACAACACATCAGGTAACATACAACACATCAGGTAACAGACAACACATCAGGTAATAGACAACACATCAGGTAATAGACAACACATCAGGTAATAGACAACACATTAGGTAACAGAAAAAAACCCATCAGATAATAGACAACAAATCAGGTAATAGACAACACATCAGGTAATAGACAACACATCAGGTAAGAAACAACACATCAGGTAATAGACAACACATCAGGTAACCGACAACAAACACACCAGGTAACAGACAACACATTAGATTCGTAGACAACACGTGAGGTAATGGAAAACTTGTCAATGGTTACAACATTCTCTTTATTTCTCTGCTGCTTTTCTTCACCCCCATGTCTCTGGTACTCAACTCTGAATTTCACGGCTCGTCCATCTCGACTGGCCAAGTCGGTCCATGGACTGTACTACTCCACCTCTATGACAGGTGCGGACTAGGCCAGTGTAGCTGTCTAATGACAGATGTTGACTAAGCCAGTGTAGTTGTCTAATGACAGATGTGGACTAAGCCATTGTAGATGTCTAACGACAGATGCGGACTAGGCCAGTGTAGTTGTCTAATGACAGTTGCGGACAAAGCCAGTGTAGGAGTTCTCCGGCCGCTTTCACTGCCAAAGTCTTCATGGATTCTACTTATAAACTTGTCACCAGTCTCTACTTGCACATTATTTTATAGCTATAAGGTCGAAATCACGGGAGTTTGACAATACTGTCAAAGTCACGGTGTTTCGACAATACTGTCAAAGTAACGGGGGTTTGACAATACTGTCAAAGTTACGGTGGTTTGAATTTTTTGTCACAGTCACTATCGTTATGACTATACTGTCAAAGTCACTATTGTTATGACTATACTGTCCCCAGGTGCAATGTGACACAATACAATTCGAAAGGGGGTCCCTGTCCGGTCTTAGTGCTTTTGGGGATTCTCCCATTTTCAACAGTATAATGTAAAGTACCACACGGACTATGTTGGAGGGGGCTGTGCAGTGCTCAAATTTGGAGTATGGCTTTCTGTGATTATGGCTCTCTGTGGCGTATGACTATCTGTGACCTATGGCTATCTGTGACGTACGTTTCTCTGTGACGTAAGGCCCTCTGTGAAGTATGGCTCTCTGTGACGTATGTCTCTCTGTTACATATGGCTCTCTGTGACGTATGGCCCTCTGTGACGTATGTCTCTCTGTGACTTATGGCTCTCTGTGACGTTTGGCCCCCTGTGTCATATTTGTTGCAACTGAAAACGTTGATTTTACTTCATGATCATTCCTTGGAGAATGTTCTAAAATCTACCAATGATTCAATCATGAACTTGATCAATCTTCCTGTAACGTAGAACAAACCCATGCACGTGGCGAGATAGTGGCTGACCACTTGGTCACGTGATTAAGTTACTTGGGTCGTCTTAATGACCTGCCCATTTCACAATGGTCCTTGTACACGTTGACGCAATGATTTCATATCTGGACATGAAGTTATCCCATTAAAATCAGTTCAAAAATACGATAGACCTGTGAAATTAAATTATCGAATTTTCAGGAAAATTCTCGTCGGTCGCCGAATGGAGAAGAAGTTAGTACGCTACTTTTAAATCCACTAACACTTCAGTACGGAATATGAAGATTATTGTTACGGTACTAAGTCTAGATCCAGCAATTCACATAAAACTCCTAATGGTGTCTTAGATTATTGGTATTTATATACGGTAGCTCATTTAGGAAAAATGATAATTCGGCCCGCGGCCCAAAAGGAGTGGATTTAAAGAGTTCAGTATCCTCAGGTATTGGACTCTGGAGATCAGGTGTATGTGTCCTAAGGTCTGGTCAAGATCCATGTCTTTGTTCAGGAGGGTTTGTCGGTAATTTTATTGGTGTAGCCCATATTTAGAGGGGGGGAAAAGACGTTTTCGACCCCCGGCGTGTTGGACCCCCGGCATGTTGGCCCCCCAGCATTTTGGACCCCCGGCATGTTGGCCCCCAGGCATTTCAG
The DNA here is from genome assembly GCA_964033795.1 of Lymnaea stagnalis. Lineage (NCBI taxonomy): Eukaryota > Metazoa > Mollusca > Gastropoda > Lymnaeidae > Lymnaea > Lymnaea stagnalis. The sequence goes on along the minus strand of CAXITT010000013.1, from coordinate 1,844,381 downwards.
ACC
>CAXITT010000013.1:1825665-1835674 GCA_964033795.1 Lymnaea stagnalis | reverse complement strand
CGCTCTCTCTCTCTCTCTCTCTCTCTCTCTCTCTCTCTCTCTCTCTCTCTCTCTCTCTCTGTCTCTCTCTCTCTCTCTGTCTCTCTCTCTCCGGTGCTTTTGACATAGTTTAACATAATTCCTAGTGTAGTGCACTGCTTCTGTAGGCATAGAAACAGTGAAGAGCATTATCTCTAAGAGACTAGGAACAGTTACTTCCGTAGGACTGGAAAAATTGAAGAGCATTACGTCCGAAGGAGTAGAAACAATGGAGTACATTAATTGTGTGGGAAAGCTTTTGTTTTACTACCAGGCCAGAACTTTCTATCCCGTGTGACATGTGACAAGTGACATGACAAGCATGCAATTTCACAACTTTACGAAACAGTTTGCATTGAAATCATTTTTAGATTATCCAGACATTATCCAATTATTATTAGGTTATCTAAAAATTATACATTATTGATTAGATTATCCAGAATGTATATATTTATGATTTGATTATTCAGAAAGTAATAAAATCTAATTAGATTATCCAGGAGGTATACATTCATTATTTGATTATCTAGAAAGTATACATTATTTATTAGATTATCCAGAGAGTTAAGATTAATTCATCTTTGGAATATCAAAACAGTGACGTAATAACCTGATTGTGACTTGCCCATAGATTACATAATATCCTCAAAGGTACATGCCCATAGATTACATAATATCCTCAAAGGTACATGCCCATAGATTACATAATATCCTCAAAGGTACATGCCCATAGATTACAAAATATCCTCAAAGGCACATGCCCATAGATTTCAAAATATCCTCCTAGGTAAAAGCCCTTATATTACATACTATCTAGAAAGGTATCTTCCCACAGAGTAAATAATATACTCATAGGTGTATGCACATATATTTCATAATATCCTCAAAGGTATATGCCCATAGAGTACATACATTGATCAAGAAATATCAACAAGGTATTCATACATTAAATGTATGTAAAATTAGTTTATCTGTGCCTTTTACATATATTCATCATAAGGATATCATTAAGATTAAAATCCATTCGTCCAGGCGCGTACCTGGGTAGGGCAGAGGATTGCACCGGGTGAACTTTATAAAAGGGTGACACCCGATGGTAAAATTAATTTTGACAGAGCTCATTCGTTGACATGAGGAATTCAAGTCATTGCAAGAACAAAGTGCTAAGAGATTAGGGGGGGGGGGAACAAGAGTAGGGTGCCATCAGAAAAGGGGGCCACCCCTAACACAGGGTCAACCAAAGTAGCGTGTCATCAGAACAAGGTTTCACCACCAAAACAGGGTCCACTAGTGAAGAGAGCCATCAGAAAATAGTGCTCCTAAAGCATCTTATGACCAGGACAGGATGTCACCAGACAGACAAGTTTGCCTTCGGATAGAGCAACAGAACATGGTTCTAGCTGAGCTGGAATCCACCAGAGCAAGGCACTACCAGACCATGGTATCACCAGATCAGAGCAGGGTACGACCAGAGCAGTGTACCACCAGAGCAGGGTACCACCAGAGCAGGGCACCACCAGACCATGGCACTACCAGATCAGAGCTCCACCAGAGCAATGTGCCACCAGAATATGGTGTAACCATAGTCACGTGTCACCGGAGCAGTCAGACTTTGAGAAGTCAAGGGATGTGAAGAAAGTGGCAGGTGTGCAATCACGAGGCACCACACTCACTTTGCAAGAAGAGCATTGGACTGCGATGCTTGAGCGTAGTGATCGTTTCCATTTTGAACTCAAGATCAGAACAAGAGCCATCAATGACGAAGCAGCCATCTTTGAGGCTTTTCAAGATACAAATATACTATTGGTGACTGAAGAAGAGCTAATGGTGGAATTACCCAAACGGACCCATTCCTTTGATGGGTTCTCTGAAAGGGAACTTTCAATTTGAATCTAAACCTACGTCATGCTCTCTCGACGTCATTCCCACTCCACTGTTGGTTGAGTCGTTGGATAAATTACTCCCAACGAAAAACAACATAGTCAATGAGAGCTTTTCTTCTGGCATTTTCACCTCTATTTATAAGGCAGCTGTCATCAAACCATTACAGAAGAAGTCTGGTCGTGATCAAAATAATAAAAACAATACTATAGACCTGTTTCTAATTTATGATTTTTATCTAAAGTTTTTGAAAAACTCTTTCTAAATCAGCTTTTCGCTTACTTAAAAGACCATTATTCTCAGTCCTAATCAGTTGGCATATAGACCTTTCCATAGCACTGAGACAGTTCTCATGAGAATCAATATTGACCTCTTTCTGGCATTGGACATCGGTGATATCACCATCCTGATCCTCTTAGATCTCAGTGCAGCCTTTGATACCGTTGACGATGAAACCCTTTTCAAAATCCTTGAAAATTACTTTGGAATTTCTATTTCAGTTTTGGCTTGGTTTAGGTCCTACCTCTCTGATAGAACGCAGGCGCTCGCAGTCGATGGCTGTGTTTCCGACAGTGCTGATTTGGTGCACGGAGTGTTACAAGGGTATTTTTGGGTCCCATCGTATTCACCGTGTATACCAGGACGCTTCTCGCCCTGCTATGGAGGCATTATGTTGAGAGACAGTCATTCGCAGATTACACGCAGCTATACAAGCATACACATTCCTCAATTGTCAATTCTGCTAACCACACCGTGCAGGAGTGCATTGGTTATGTCAAGTCATGGATGACTCTCGGCAAGTGGAAGCTGAACAATGACAAAACGAAAGCACTCCTCATTCAAAATCATGTATCATTCTCTAACTCAGCTCTCCTCATCTCGTTTCAAGTAGCTAGCTTTGATATAGAGTTCACATCCTCTTAATAGACATATTTCTCACATCTGTCGCTTTGCGCACACCGCTATCCGTCAGATCAGCTCTATCCGCCACAATCTCACAGTTAGCGCAACAAAACACTAATCTGTGCTATTTTTTTTCTCTCGTCTTGAATATTGTAGCTCTCACCTGTCAGGTTCACAAAAACATTTCATAGAAAAACTGAATAAAGTTCAAAACTCAGCTGCTAGAATAGTTCGAAAGTCAAAGACCCTCGATCACGTCAATCCATTACTTCACTAACTTCATTGGCTCCACATACAGGCACGCATTGATTACAAGCTGTCTGTTCTCTGTCACGACATTTTCTCTGGTTCCTGCCCTTCCTATCTTACTGACCTTCTTACTGTCTATTCACCCCTTTGAAAGCTTCGTTTCTTCGAAGACATGCGTATTCTTTCTGTTCCCAGAACACGCACTAAAACATATGGTGAACGATCGTTCTCTTTTTGTGCTTCTAAATAATGGAATTCTCTCATATTACACATCCGCGATATAATGACCATCACAGCCTTCAAAACTGCCCTCAAGACCAATCTCTTCAAACTGTAATATTCCGACTCATGCTCACCTGGCCTCTGACTGATAGACAACTCTCAATTCTGCTGTGTGCCGTCAATGTCTGGACAGGGGTGGAGAGTACTAAAGGTGTGTGGGGGGGGGGTGAGGTTAAGCTGTACAACAATTGCTTTTAAATGTATATGTTTATGTAATTGCTTTTTTTTTGTGAAGCGCTGTGAGCCTCGCTCTAGGCCTGCTCTAGGCCTGCTCTAGGCCTGCTCTAGGCCTGCTCTAGGCCTGCTCTAGGCCTGCTCTAGGCCTGCTCTAGGCCTGCTCTAGGCCTGCTCTAGGCCTGCTCTAGGCCTGCTCTAGGCCTCCTCTAGGCCTGCTCTAGGCCTGGGTACTTCACTATATAAAACAAACTAATAATAATAAGAATACTAATGATTAAAATACAATGACCGTGGAAGCACCCTAGGTGAAGACAAATCCAAATGTTGTTCAGTAGTTTAAGTTTTGACACTTATAGTTAAATGCCACCTCCTAGAATCTCTCCCCCAAACTCCCTCTAGTGCTACAATTATTTATCACTTACGATGTGCCTCTAGATGCATGCAAGAGGAGCTTTTCAGAATTGAAACTTAAAAATAGCCCGATTGATAATATACAAATCAACAGCCAAGGCTTTCTGGTTTGATAATGGCGTCAAAATAAGGTTAAAGGTTGGAGAATGTTGATTTTGATGAAGAGATTGACACGTTTCATCATAGAAGACCAGAGGAGTAAAATTTTAACCGTATAGTTGAATGAGTAATATTTGTACAAAACGTAATTGCTTGGACAGCTTCAATTTTATCTAAACGTTTTTTCCATCAAATTCTACGTTTTTGTCTTGCCGTGTCTTTTGCTGCTTTACGGCTTCATTTCCACCAAAATACTATGACAGGCTCGCTACGATCTGGTTAAGACTAATATTTCTCGTTGCAGATCGGGGAGGGAGAGGAGGGACGACAGGAGTTTACCGCACCAGGTGACCCCCTCCCTACTGAATTCATCACTGAGATGTCCACTCAAAAAGTTTTTTGCGGTGCTAAATTCTGTCCGAGTCAGCAACCTAGTTCGATCACGTGGTGAAATTTGCATAATTTTCTCATTGGCCAATACGCACGGGAGAAAGCTTATTCGGTGGCTTTAATTCACCTTCTCAAACCTCATGTAACCATGGAAACATGAGAAATCACCAGAAACACAACCATAATCATAACCATAAACCTAGTGAAGAGCTGAACAGGATGTTAGTTGGAAAATGTTCTATAGTTTTGAATGACGGTTTGAAATGAATTCTTAGCAAATGTAGGCAACTGTCCTTTTACATCCGGTCATATCTGATTACATTTCGTTATAATATTGTTACACAAACTTACATTTCGTTATAATATTGTTACACAAACTTACATTTCGTTATAATATTGTTACACAAACTTACATTTCGTTATAATATTGCTACACAAACTTACATTTCGTTATAATATTGTTAAACAAACTTACATTTCGTTATATATTGTTAAATACTTACATTTGGTTACACATTGTTACATAAAGTTACATTTGGTTATACATTGTAACATACAATTACTTTTGGTTATATCTTTTAATCTAAGCTTGCATCTGGGTAAAGCAAAGCTAATTTTTGTGTGAAGTAACCGCAATGTAATCGCATTATGTAAATAGTTATACGGTTTGAACGCAAAAAGAATTTCAGAACATTCCGGAAAGTCACCGAACAAATTGGAAAAAAAATGTTGTTTAAAAAAAAACAGACTTTAGACCAGAGTAAGACTTTAGACCAGAGTAAGACTTTAGACCAGAGTAAGACTTTAGACCTGAGTAAGAGTTTAGACCAGAGTAAGACTTTAGACCTGAGTAAGACTTTAGACCAGAGTAAGACTTTAGACCAGAGTAAGACTTTAGACCTGAGTAAGACTTTAGACCTGAGTAAGAGTTTAGACCAGAGTAAGACTTTAGACCAGAGTAAGACTTTAGACCAGAGTAAGACTTTAGACCAGAGTAAGACTTTAGACCTGAGTAAGAGTTTAGACCAGAGTAAGACTTTAGACCTGAGTAAGACTTTAGACCAGAGTAAGACTTTAGACCAGAGTAAGACTTTAGACCTGAGTAAGACTTTAGACCTGAGTAAGAGTTTAGACCAGAGTAAGACTTTAGACCAGAGTAAGACTTTAGACCAGAGTAAGACTTTAGACCAGAGTAAGACTTTAGACCTGAGTAAGAGTTTAGACCAGAGTAAGACTTTAGACCTGAGTAAGACTTTAGACATGAGTAAGAGTTTAGACCAGAGTAAGACTTTAGACCTGAGTAAGACTTTAGACCAGAGTAAGACTTTAGACCAGAGTAAGACTTTAGACCTGAGTAAGAGTTTAGACCAGAGTAAGACTTTAGACCAGAGTAAGACTTTAGACCAGAGTAAGGTTTCTGCACAAAGAATAATCCCAGGAGTCGGGCCGAGTATCTGATTGTACTTCACAGACTTTCCAGGTGAATCACACGTTTACCTGGTCGCTGTATGCCATGAAGCCAATTTTACATAGATTTTTGTTAGATAAGGCTATCAGGTTACATATCTAATACGAGGCTCTCACGTGACATATTAAACATCAGGCTATCACGTGACATATTAAACACAAGGATATCACGTGACATATTAAACACAAGGATATCACGCGACATATTAAACACAAGGATTTTACGTGACGTATTAAACACAAAGCCATTACGCAACATATTAAACACAAGTATATCACGTGATGTATTAAACACAAAGCTATCACGTGACGTATCAAACAGAAAGCTGTCACGTGACATATTAAACACAAGGATATCATGTGACGTATTAAACACAAAGCTAATCACGTGACATAGTAAACAGAAAGCTAATATGTGACGTATTAAACGCAAACCTGTCACGTGACGTATTAAACACAAAGCTGTCATGTGAGGTCTTTAGAGATTAGTTAAAATGCGCAGCGTAAACGTAGATTTAAAAAAAATAACACGTTTTTATGTACGTGGGTTGTAATTATTGTTGATAATATACAAAGTCTAATCAATCAAATAGAGAGCAAATTGAATAATAACGTGTAAAATGCAGTTGGCAGCATGGGAAAAGATGAGGAGCATCACGTAGGGAGCACCTGAATGAGAGCAGCAGGAAACGTGGAGCGCTGGACTGAAGGAAACATAGAGCTGAGATCTGACGTAGATACATGAACGTGACCGGAAGCGGGAGGAGCAGCAGACACGAAACAAATCCGCGGGATGAACAGACGATTAGAAGAAAGCGACAAGGAGGGCGAGGTGCTAAAGACGGACGTCGATAATCTCACAGAGTTTAATTAAAATTTGGCAGCGGTACTTTTAGAAGGGAGACTACTGAATGGGCTGTGATTACTTTTTAGGTTTTTTTTAATTTTTTTTTTTTTTTTTTTTTTTTTTGGGGGGGGGTATAATTCATTAGAGAACGTTTCTGGAAGATATTTTTTTGGTATACAAAAGTAAAAATTACCAACAGAATATAATAATGAGTGTATTCCGTGTCCATAGTATTATGATTTTGTTATTTCTACCGAGTATTAGTGTTTTTGACATCTACAAAGAACCGGTTCTACTATTGTTGTGGCATGTGTAGGGCTACTATCGCGTTTTTTGGTGTGTAGAGCTACTGCCGTGTTATCTCCGAGTAGGCTTTACGTCGTGTTGTATCATGTGTTGAGCTACAACAGTGTCGTCTTATGTGTAGGGCTACCGTCGTGTTGTATTATGTGTCGAGCTACAACAGTGTTGTCTTATGTGTAGGGCTACCGTCGTGTTGTATCATGTGTCGAGCTAAAACAATGTTTTCTTATGTGTAGGGCTACCATCGTGTGTGTTAGTTTATCAAATCCACAGCCAATTAACGTATAGATCATCACTGTAGCCAGTGGTTCACTGTAGCCAGTGGTTCACTGTAGCCAGTGGTTAACACCGCCTTTCCCCCCATCTCAGCTGGCCTATCATTTACAGACAAAACAATCATTGCCGTACTACTCAATTACCTACTATTGACTGCTGTACCATTGACTGCTGTACCATTGACTGCTGCACCATCGACTGCTGTACCTTTGACTGCTGTACCATTGACTGCTGCACCATCGACTGCTGTATCATTGACTGCTGTACCATTGACTGCTGTACCATCGACTGCTGTACCATTGACTGCTGTACCATTGACTGCTGTACCATTGACTGCTGTACCATCGACTGCTGTACCATTGACTGCTGCACCATCGACTGCTGTACCATTGACTGCTGTACCATTGACTGCTGTACCATCGACTGCTGTACCATTGACTGCTGTACCATTGACTGCTGCACCATCGACTGCTGTACCATTGACTGCTGTACCATTGACTGCTGTACCATCGACTGCTGTACCATTGACTGCTGTACCATCGACTGCTGTACCATTGACTGCTGTACCATTGACTGCTGCACCATCGACTGCTGTACCATTGACTGCTGTACCATTGACTGCTGCACCATCAACTGCTGTACCATTGACTGCTATACCATTGACTGTTGTACCATCGATTGCTGTACCATCGACTGCTGTACAATCGACTGCTGTACTATTGACTGCTGTACCATCGACTGCTGCACCATCGACTGCTGTACCATTGACTGCTGTACCATTGACTGCTGCACCATCAACTGCTGTACCATTGACTGCTATACCATTGACTGTTGTACCATCGATTGCTGTACCATCGACTGCTGTACAATCGACTGCTGTACCATCGAAAGCTGTACCATTGACTGCTGTACCATTGACTGCTGTACCATTGACTGCTGTACCATTGACTTCTGCACCATCGACTGCTGTACCATTGACTGCTGTACTATTGACTGCTGTACACGCGACTGCTGTACCATTGACTGCTGTACCATTGACTTCTGTACCATTGACTGCTGTACCATTGACTGCTGTACCATCGACAGCTGCACAATCGACTGCTGTACCATTGACTGCCGTACCATTGACTGCTGTACCATTGACTGCTGTACCATTGACTGCTGTACCATTGACTGCTGTACCATCGACTGATGTTTCATTGACTGCTTTACCATTGACTGCTGCACCATCGACTGCTGTACCATTAACTGCTGTACCATTAACTATTGGACCACCGACTGCTGTACCATCGACTGCTGTACCATCGACTGCTGTACCATCGACTGCTGTACTATTGACTGCTGTACCATCAACAGCTGTACCATTGACTGCTGCACCTTCGACTGCTGTACCATTGACTTCTGTACCATCGACTGCTGTACCATTGACGGCTGTACCATCGACAGCTGTACCATTGACTGCTGTACCATTGACTGCTATACCATCGACTGCTGTACCATCGACTGCTGTACTATTGACTGCTGTACCATTGAATGCTGTATCATTGACTGCTATACCATCGACTGCTGTACCATCGACTGCTGTACCATTGACTGCTGTACCACTGACTGTTGTACCATTGAATGCTGCACCATCGACTGCTGTACCATTGACTGCTGTACCATTGACTGCTGTACCATTGACTGCTGTACCATTGACTGTTGTACCATTGACTGCTGCACCTTCGACTGCTGTACCATTGACTTATGTACCATTGACTGTTGTACCATTTACTGCTGCACCATCGACGGCTGTACCATTGACTGATGTACCATTGACTGCTGTACCATCGACTGCTGTACCATTGACTGCTGTAACATCGACTGCTGTACCATCGACTGCTGTACTATTGACTGCTGTACCATCGACTGCTGTACCATTGACTGCTATACCATCGACTGCTGTACCATCGACTGCTGTAGTATTAACTGCTGTACCATCGACTGTTGTACCATCGACAGCTGTACCATTGACTGCTGCACCATCGATTGCTGTACCATTGACTGCTGTACCATCGACTGCTGTACCATCGACAGCTGTACCATTGACTGCTGTACCATTGACTGCTGTACCATTGACTGTTGTACCATTGACTGCCGCAAAATCGACTGCTGTTTCATTGACTGCTATACCATCGACTGCTGTACCGTCGACTGCTGTACTATTGACTGCTGTACCATTGACTGCTGTACCATTGACTTCTATACCATCGACTGCTGTACCATCGACTACTGTACCATTGACTGCTGTACCATTGACTGTTGTACCATTGACTGCTGCACCATCGACTGCTGTACCATTGACTGCTGTACCATTGACTGCTGTACCATCGACTGCTGTACCATTGACTGCTGTACCATTGACTGCTGTACCATCGACTGCTGTACCATTGACTGCTGTACCATTGACTGCTGTACCATCGACTGCTGTACCATTGACTGCTGTACCATCGACTGCTGTACCATTGACTGCTGTACCATTGACTGCTGCACCATCGACTGCTGTACCATTGACTGCTGTACCATTGACTGCTGCACCATCAACTGCTGTACCATTGACTGCTATACCATTGACTGTTGTACCATCGATTGCTGTACCATCGACTGCTGTACAATCGACTGCTGTACCATCGAAAGCTGTACCATTGACTGCTGTACCATTGACTG
>CAXITT010000013.1:1796149-1825641 GCA_964033795.1 Lymnaea stagnalis | reverse complement strand
TCGACTGCTGTACCATCGACTGCTGTACCATTGACTGCTGTACCATTGACTGCTGTACCATTGACTGCTGTACCATCGACTGCTGTACCATCGACTGCTGTACCATTGACTGCTGTACCATCGACTGTTGTACCATTAACTGCTGTACCATTGACTGATGTACCATTGACTGCTGTACAATTGATTGTTGTACCTTTGAAAGCCGTACTTTGGACAGTCATAACTTTAACTTATATACCACCGTGCCATTGACCATCATACCATTGACCACCGTACCATTGACAGCCGTATCATTGAACGCCTTACCATTGACAGCTGTATAATTGGCAGCCACACCATTGACAATCGTACCATTGAAAGACGTACCATTGACCGACGTGCATTGACAGCCGTACCATTCACCGCCATACCATTGACCACCGTACCATTCACAGCCATACCATTGACCACCGTACCATTGACCGCACTAACATTGACAGCCGTACCATTGACGGCCGTACCATTGACCTACCTACCATTTACCACCGTGCCATTGACAGCAGTGCCATTGACAGCCGCGCATTGACCACCGTACCATTGGCCACAGTTAGTTGACAGCCATGCCATTGACAGCCGTGACATTGAAAGCAGCACCATTGACTGTCGTGACATTGACAGCCTTACCATTGACAGCCGGGACATTGATAGCCATGCCATTGACAGCCGCACCATGGACAGTCATGACATTGGCAGCCGTACCATTGACAGCCGTAACATTTACAGCCGTACCGTTGACCGTACCTTTGACCCTAGACCGGCTGCTCTCAAGCAGGTTCCAAGGATGTTGTTGATTTGATGATTGTGGCCATGGAGACGCTCAGAACCAGTTGTCTGTTATCACCGTAACTCTCTTTGAAATTGTCGTCATTAATCAGGGAAATGGGGAACAGAGTGTACATGGAAGCTATCGCTAGGTTCATAATAGGAGCACAGGTTACACATGGAAGCTGTCGCTAGGTTCATAATAGGAGCACAGTGTACACATGGAAGCTATCGCTAGGTTCATGATAGGAGCACAGTGTACACATGGAAGCTATCGCTAGGTTCATAATAGGAGCACAGTGTACACATGGAAGCTATCTTTGGTTCAAAATAGGCACACAGTGTACACATGGAACTTAACACTAGGTTCATATTAAAAACACATGTACACCTGGAAGCTATCACTAGGATCTCAATATCACAATTTCAGCTTCCGATTAGATTCATATCTCTTTCACATAAAGTTAATAATAGATTTATGTTCAATTTATATGAAATACATTTTAGGTTAAATAATATGATGTTCGTTTCAGGTTTATATTTATTAGGTTGATATAAAGTTTATATTATGTTTAAATTAGGTTCACTTTAGGCTTAAAAATAAATAGTATGACTAGTTTTGTTCAGTATTCATGAAATATCCAGGTTGCTCAGCTATGGTCAGTCTTTTATCTAACATTTTGTCCACATTGGCCAGTATTATGAGTCAGATCATCTTGTCAAATCTTTGGATTTATTGTCCGAATGACACTTTTGTGACACGGAGAGTGACACCATGATAGTGACACCATGCCTGTGACAGCTTGCCTGTGACACATTGCCTGTGACACCATGCCTGTGACACCATGCCTGTGACACCATGCCTGTGACACCATGTCTGTGACACCATGATAGTGACACCATGATAGTGACACCATGCCTGTGACACCCTGCCTGTGACATCATGTCTGTGACACCATGATAGTGACACCATGCCTGTGACACCATGCCTGTGACAACATGCCTGTGACACCATGATAGTGATACCATGATAGTGACACCATGATAGTGACACCATGATAGTGAAATAATGCCTGTTACATTATGCCTGTGACACCATGCCTGTGACACCATGATAGTGACACCATGATAGTGAAATCATGCCTGTTACATTATGCCTGTGACACCATGCCTGTGACACCATGCCTGTGACACCATGTCTGTGGCACCATGCCTGTAACACCATGCCTACCATAGTCTTACATTGAGGAGTCATAGTCTAACATTTTGGAGTCATAGTCTAACATTGAGGAGTCATGTCTGTGACACCATGATAGTGACACCATGATAGTGACACCATGATAGTGACACCATGATAGTGACACCATGATAGTGACACCATGATAGTGAAACCATAAATGTGACACCATGCCTGTGACACCATGCCTGTGACACCATGCCTGTGACGCCATGCCTGTGACACCATGCCTGTGACGCCATGCCTGTGACACCATGCCTGTGACGCCATGCCTGTGACACCATGCCTGTGACGCCATGACTGAGACACCATTGTAATGACACCATGGTAATGACTGAGACACCATGATAGCGTTTAACAGACGAGTTACCCATTGCGAGCACCTATTGGCTGAAATAATGCCCTCTCTGTATCATAGAAATGAGTCATTAGTGTGAGGATTCACCACTCCATGCATGCGTGAGGACTTGAAACAAAAGTTTTTTAAACTACTACTCTTTTCCAATATTAACATCTCTTAGTCCAACATTGTGGAGTCATAGTCCAACATTGTGGAGTCATAGTCTGACATTGTGTAGTCGAAGTCCAACCTTGTGGGGGCATAGACTAACATCTTGGAGTCATAGACTAACATTATGAAGCCAGAGTCCAAACATTGTAGAGTCATAGTCCAAGGTGGTAGAGTCATAGTCCAACATTGTGAAGTCATAGTCTAAATAGTGTGGAGTCATAGTCCAACATTGTGGAGTCATAGTCTAAATAGTGTGGAGTCATAGTCCAACATTGTGGAGTCATAGTCTAAATAATGTGGAGTCATAGTCTAAAATTATGGAGTCATATTTTAACATTGTGAAGTCATAGTCCAACATTGTGAAGTCATAGTCTAAATAGTGTGGAGTCATAGTCCAACATTGTGGAGTCATAGTCTAAATAATGTGGAGTCATAGTCTAAAATTTTGGAGTCATATTTTAACATTGTGAAGTCATAGTCCAACATTGGATAGTCATATTCTAACGTTGTGGAGTCATAGTTAAACATTGTGGAGTCATAGTCTTACATTGATGAGTCACAGTCTACCATTGTGGAGTCATAGTTAAACATTTTGGAGTCATAGTCTTACATTGAGGAGTCATAGTCTAACATTTTGGAGTCATAGTCTAACATTGAGGAGTCATAGTCTAACATTGAAGAGTCACAGTCTAACATTGTGGAGTCATAGTCTAACATTTTGGAGTCATAGTCTAACATTGAGGAGTCATAGTCTAACATTGAGGAGTCACAGTCTAACATTGGGGAGTCATAGTCTAACATTTTGGAGTCATAGTCTACCATTGAGGAGTCATAGTCTAACATTGTGGAGTCATATTCCAACTAGTTTTTCCGCATTTGTCGTCTAGCTTTGATTACCAATTCTCTGCCTGGCCGTGGCCTTTTAAATCGTAGGGAACTGAAGAATTACTTCAAATGTGTCGGTTTAAAAATAATCAATAATGTTATGATTAAGCAGGAGACACTTATCACATTAGATTACAGTTCCTACAGTACAACATCATACCGTGTATTTGTAGAAGTGTTTTCTAAAAACAAGAAATGAATTGCTTTTTGTTTCATTAGAAATATCATTTACCTGTTTGTTAGAACAGAAGAGTTTAAAAAAAAATAGAAATATTGTGGGAATTCTATACGACCGTCTGAGAACTTAAAAAAATATAAGACTTTCTGGGAACTGTCTGGGAACATTTATAATATAAGAATGTATGGGAAAATTATTAATATAAGAATGTCTGGGAACTTTAATAATATAAGACTGTGTGGTAACATACTTATATAAAGACTGTCTGGGTACTGTCTGGGGAACTTTAATATTAAAAGACTATCTGGGAACTTTAATTATATAAGACTATCTAGGAACTGATTAATATAAGACTGTCAGGGAACTTAATAATATAAGACTGTATGGGAACTTTAATAATATAAGAGTGTCTGGGAACTTTAGTAAAATAAGAGTGTCTGGGAACTTTAATAATATAAGAGTGTCTGGGAACTTAATAATATAAGTCTGCATGGGAACTTTAATAATATAAGAGTGTCTGGGAACTAAATAATATGAGTCTGCATGGGAACTTTAATAATATAAGAGTGTCTGGGAACTTTTATTAAATGTTCAAATGGTCAGAGGTCAGAACAACCTTTTCTTGCCGAGGCGCGGTAAGAATAATCTCGTCACGCCCCAGGGGACTGGATGATTTGAACACAGTCCAGGGTGGCCAACATGGAAGGGCGGGGTAGCTCTCAAATGTTAATTTGATAAAAACACAGATTTGATACAGATTTGATTTGATACAGATAAGTCAACGTTGACCATGTCAAAATGCAACATGAAAAATGAAATTGTTGATCTCATGAAATATTCATTTGTGATGTCATGACGTAGTTGTTTGTGGTGTCACGACATAGATTTTTGTCATGTCATGACATAGTTGTTTTTTATGTCATGACATATTCATTTTTTATGTCATGACCTAGATGTTTGTGATGTCGTGACGTAGTTGTTTGTGGTGTCACGACATAGATTTTGTCATGTCATGACATATTCATTTTTTGATGTCATGACCTAGATGTTTGTGATGTCGTGACATACTAAGGTTACAATCATTTATCTGGGTCTGCAGAGAAAATAATATTAGATCAACATACTTTTGAATTTCACAATGAACGATAATCACGTGACCTGGGATTTTCTGATGAAAATCACTTTTAGATAAAGCTCTAAGCTACTTATCAATTTTATCAACCTATTGTTTGCAAGCGGACCTATCACTTTAAACTATATTTAATTATAGTTGTATTATGGATCGATCATTTCAACCAATATAAGACTATGTTGGTATTTTAATAATAATATGAGACTGTCCATCACTTTAATTTGAAATTCAACAACAAAAATCAATTTTGAGTTTGGAAGATTTTTTTTGTTCACTGTAAAACCATTCCTGAAACGACTTCCCCAAACCGTAATGATATTGGGCCAGTTTTAGAGACTTTTCCACAGCACGGCAATTGAGTGAAGGAGCCCCTCAACAACATCAAACCAGATTGGCGTCAACTTCAAATTCCACAGTTGTCGAATTTGGTTACCGGAAATTTGTTTCAAAGAAATTACGTCGACAGAAAATTGACCGACGGAAGTTTGGTCGAGCGGAAATTTGATCGAATTTTATTTTCAATTCACACGATCAAATTGTTCTTCAAATTATTTTTTGAGCGCACTACACTACATAGTAAAACAAAATAATGTATTGGTTAGCTAAAGACATATATAATGTATTGGGTAGGTAAGGACAGACATAATGTATAGGGTAGGTAATGACACACAAATTGTATTGGGTACGTAAGGAAATACATATTGTATTAGGTAGGTAAGGAACTACATAATGTATCGGATAGCTGATGGCAAACATAATGTATCAGATAGCTAAGGACATACATAATGTATCAGATAGCTGAGGACATACATTTTGTATTGGTTAGGTAAGGATATGCATAATGTATTGGGTAGGTAAGTGTCATAGATCAAATATTTAGATATTAATTTTGTTTCGAAAAATAATTTATTGTTTTGTTAAGTAGAAAAAAAACAAGAAGTTAAGGATTTATGGGATAGAAGTAAACCGACTGCGACGGTTGGAGATATTTATTCATTAGCACTTACTACGGTCATTTAGTTATTAAAACAGCATCTTAATGTTGATTGTGAAGTGGAAGAAGTTAGATGAAGAATTATATTTTTACTCTGATCTACAGAGATGTTATTTCATTAAGTGCAGGTTGATCAGGTAATAAATGTCGTGGTGCTCATTCAAGATGTTAAGTGCAGGTTGATCAGGTAATAAATGTCGTGGTGCTCATTCAAGATGTTAAGTGCAGGTTGATCAGGTAATAAATGTCGTGGTGCTCATTCAAGATGTTAAGTGCAGGTTGATCAGGTAATAAATGTCGTGGTGCTCATTCAAGATGTTAAGTGCAGGTTGATCAGGTAATAAATGTCGTGGTGCTCATTCAAGATGTTAAGTGCAGGTTGATCAGGTAATAAATGCCGTGGTGCTCATTCAAGATGTTAAGTGCAGGTTGATCAGGTAATAAATGTCGTGGTGCTCATTCAAGATGTTAAGTGCAGGTTGATAAGGTAATAAATGTCGTGGTGCTCATTCAAGATGTTAAGTGCAGGTTATCAGGTAATAAATGCCGTGGTGCTCATTCAAGATGTTAAGTGCAGGTTGATCAGGTAATAAATGTCGTGGTGCTCATTCAAGATGTTAAGTGCAGGTTGATCAGGTAATAAATGTCGTGGTGCTCATTGAAGGAGTTTGTCGGGCACTTGTTTGGATAAACATGGACGTAAGTGAAGGTGGATGAACAGTGTAAGCGATAACTACAACTCTACAAGTAACATCATAACCCACACATACATGAGCGTTACAGGACATGCATACAGTATTAGGTAGGAAAGGAATTACATAATGTTTAGGTAGGTAATGACATACATAATGTATCAGGTAGCTGAGGACATACATAATGTATTGGGTAGGTAAGGCCAGTATCCCATTCTGTTAGGCCAGTATCTCATTCTATTAGGCAAGTATCCCATTCTGTTAGGCAAGTATCTCCTTTTAGGCAAGTATCCCATTCTGTTAGGCCAGTATCTCATTCTATTAGGCAAGTATCCCATTCTGTTAGGCAAGTATCCCATTCTGTTAGGCAAGTATCCCATTCTGTTAGGCCAGTATCTCCTTCTGTTAGGCCAGTATCTCATTCTATTAGGCAAGTATCCCATTCTGTTAGGCAAGTATCCCATTCTGTTAGGCCATTATCTCCTTCTGTTAGGCAAGTATCCCCTTCTGTTAGGCTAGTATTGACACTGTTGACCATGTAATCCTTTTCAAAACCCTTGAAAATTACTTTGGAATTTCTGGCTCAGTTTTGGCTTGGTTTAGCTCCTACCTCTCTGATAGAACGCAGGCGGTCTCTGTCGATGGCTGTCTCTCAGGCAGTGCTGATTTGGTGTACGGAGTACTCCAGGGGTCCGTTTTAGGCCCGATTGTATTCACATTGTATACCAGACCACTGCTTCTCTTTGGGAGGCATGCTGTTGAGAGCCAGCCATTTGCAGATGACACGCAGCTATACAAGCATACCCATCCTTCTCTTGTTGGATCCGCTGTCCAGACTTTGCGGGGGTGCATTGATGATGTCAAGTCATGGATGATACTCAGCAAGTTGAAGCTTAATGATGACAAAACGGAAGCACTCCTCATCCACAATAACACATCATCCTCTACCTCAACTCTTCCTACCTCATTTCAAGTAGGTAACTCTGACGTATGGTTTACACCCTCTGCTAGGAATCTTGGTTATATTCTTTCTAACAACATTTCTCTCGATAAACACATATCTCACATTTGTCGTTCAGCATACACCACTATCCGTCAGATCAGCTCCATACGCCACTACCTCACAGTTAGCGCTATAAAAACTCTAGTCTGTGCTCTTGTTCTCTCTCGTGTTGAGTATTGCAACTCTCTTCTGTCAGGTTCACCAAAACACTGCATAGAAAAACTGCAGAAAGTTCAAAACTCACGGCAGCTGCTAGGCTAGTTTTAAAGGCAAAAAAACGTGATCACGTCACTCCACTACTCCATTCCCTTCATTGGCTACCTATACAGGGACGCTTCGACTACAAGTTGTCTGTTCTCTGTCACAAATTTTTCTTGGATTCCTGCCCTTCCTATCTAACCGAACTTCTTTCGGTCTATTCACCCCTTCGACAGCTTCGCTCCTCTGCAGACACACGTATTCTGTCCGTTCCCAAGACACACACTAAAACATATGGTGAACGATCTTTCTCTTTCTGCGCCCCCAAACAGTGGAATTATTTGCCATTAAACATACGCAATATACCAACTACACAGGCCTTCAAAACTGCACTAAAAACATATCTTTTTAAATTATACTACCCTGACTGATTCCCCTCCTCTGACCGATAAATGATCTTGCTCCCTGCCGTCCATGGTTTGCCTTGTAAAAGTTATGTGGTGGGGTGGGTGAATATACATTGCTGTTCTTTTTTTCATAAATGTATTTTATTTTAATGTCATGATTATGTCTCTTTTGATAAAATTTTTATGGACAGCGCGGTGAGCCATAGGCTAGGGTACCGCGCTATATAAGACGTCTTATTATTATTATCCCATTATGTTATGAACGTATCCCATTATGTTATGAACGTATCCCATTTTGTTAGGGAAGTATCCCATTTTGCTGGGCCCATATCCTATTCTGTTAAGAAGGTATCCCATTTTGTTATGCCAGTATCCCATTCAGTTAGGCAAGTATACCATTCTGTTTGGCAGGTATCCCATCCAGGTAGGCAAGTATCCCATTCTGTTAGGCAAGTAGTCCATTTTGTTAGGCAAGTATCCGAGTCTGTGAGGCAAGGTATCCCACAAGTTTCAAAGTGGTAACCATTCTGTCACTTACAGTTCATTTCCTCTAAGACGTGGTTTAAATTTTGAATTCCTGTCATCCCTGGGAATAGAGACCGACCGAAAGTGATTTTCTGATTTCGGCCGAAACCAAAACTAGTTCGAAATTTTAAAATGACTTTCGGCCAAAACCCAAATTTAAACCGTTAGTTCACATTTCAGTCTCGACGGAAGCCAAAATTAAACCGAAATTAAACTATTTATCTTCAGCCGAAGCCAACAGTTGGCGAAAGACATCAGTAGTATTCAGCTCTTGTGTTTTCAATTTTTCGAAACCAATTCAAACGGTTCCCTGTGGTCTTGCAATAGATATCAACAATGAATTGGTGAGTCAGCTTTACTGCGTTGAGGAACTGGTTAAATTTCCCATCATGAATGGAAAAATGGTAATGAATACCACTGAAGCTCAGAAACATTTCCCTGTCCAACAGCCTTCTATAGATCTGTGGTTAACCCTGGATCATCACTGGGAAAGTAAATAGTAGCACATGGGGTAACAGATTTTACTCAGGATGGATAATATATTTGGTAAAATTGCGCTTGTGGAAATCGGCAACAATCTCTCCTCTGACAACGGTCACGTTGGTTCTGGTGTGGGTACATATTATTTACTCTTTCTGTCAAGAGCGTCCTGTTATATTCAATGGGCGTTTGGTTTTCGCGATTTGCCTTTAGCGTTCCGACTATGAGCATCTCATAGCAACAAACGTCACCAATACAGGCTACACAGCAGCAGCTTCACAAATTCTCTCTACACTAAACTCGCTCACTAACAAATTTTAATATCTTCACCGACGACGAACACACTACCTACGGCGTTAGACTCCGACGACGGACACACTATCTACGGAGTGAGACACCGACGACGGCTGCACTACCTACGGCGTTAGACACCGACGACGGACACACCACCTACTGCGTTAGACACCGACGACGAACAAACTACCTACGGAGTGAGACACCGACGACGGCTGCACTACCTACGGCGTTAGACACCGACGACGGACACACTACCTACGGCGTTATATTATAGATTTCAAAACCAGGCGAGGAAGTGGGGGTTGGTCGGTGGGTCATGACATCGCCATCCCTCAATGACGAAAACAATGAAACAATGAGAATACAATCAAATATAAGCCATCTAAAGTTGGTGCAATGGGTAGCAAATGCCTCCACCCCCTGTAACCGCCCCAAATCCCTCCACCATGGAGCGCCCCTCTCCCCCGACCCTCCAGACCGACCCATCCCCACATTCTACATTAACTAAATCTGAAGTAAATACACCTGCCTACTACCAACAAGAACAATGAATGTGCATGTCCTATTTGAGTACTATGCACCTCTGTTTTTTTTCAACTTTATCGGGACACTTAAGGTATTGTCTTGTTAGGAAATCTCTAAGTCTAATCATTCTTTTCCTAACTCAACTTCCTCGCCACACTTTTAGGCAAATATTGATATTATTGTCACGTGACTGGGTGTGTGTCCCCCCCCCCGGTCTAACATATGACCCCCAGACCACATCCCCAGGGTCCTATCGTTTAGTTGTCTCCCCTATCTCTAGACCCTTACAGACGTCTGCGACTGTGACGTCATGTCTCTCATTTTCCTACATGCCTTATCTGCCATCTAGATTCTACACATTTCTTTATTGTAGTCTGTATCAGCAGTCAAATCCTCCGATCGCTTTCTTCGTTATTGTTGTAGTTTATTTCTATAACTCATTTAGATCATTTTTCTAAACAACCAGATTCTGTGTGTGTGTGTTGTTTTTTTTCCCGGACATCTTTAGCTGTGGTTCTTTCTTTCGGTGCTGTGTTTGTGTCTCGTATTTTATATAAGACAAAGTCTGGTCAACCTATTTCACTGAATAAAAAAAACAAAAAACAACTAAACATTACATCTGACCACAATGTTGTCATGGCAATCATTTTTTTTTATCGATTCCCAGCGGATGAAATATTCCATGTGTAAATTGATGAACACGATCACGTTGTTTCTGATACCTGCACACCTGGACAGCGTCACCTGGACAGCGTTCTGCTCGTGGCAGGTGTGCAATACGTGAGCATCACCTGCCATGCACAGGTTGATAGTATCTAACCATATTGCTTATTTTTTTACATTTCGCGATGTCAGATAACTTGTCGCACTTCTCTTAACAATAAACGTTTAGGAGAGAAAAGATGGCCATTGTAATGGGAGAAAAGATGGCCATCGTAATGAGAGAAAAGATGCCCATGGTAATGTGAGAAAAGATGGTCATGGTAATGAGAGAAAAGATGGTCATGGTAATGGGAGAAAAGATGGCCATCGTAATGAGAGAAAAGATGGCCATGGTAATGAGAGAAAAGATGGTCATGGTAATGGGAGAAAAGAGGGCCATGGTAATGAGAGAAAAGATGGCCATAGTAATGAGAGAAAAGAGGGCCATGGTAATGAGAGAAAAGAGGGCCATGGTAATGAGAGAAAAGAGGGCCATGGTAATGAGAGAAAAGAGGGCCATGGTAATGAGAGAAAAGATGGCCATGGTAATGGGAGAAGAGAGGGCCATGGTAATGACCGAAACGATGGCCATGGTAAGGAGAGAAAAGAGGGCCATGGTAATGGGAGAAAAGATGGCCATGGTAATGAGAGAAAAGAGGGCCATGGTAATGAGAGAAAAGAGGGCCATGGTAATGAGAGAAAAGAGGGCCATGGTAATGAGAGAAAAGATGGCCATGGTAATGAGAGAAAAGATGGCCATGGTAATGAGAGAAAAGAGGGCCATGGTGATGAGAGAAACGATGGCCATGGTAATGAGAGAAAAGAGGGCCATGGTAATGAGAGAAAAGATGTTCATGGTAATGGGAGAAAAGATGGCCATGGTAATGAGAGAAAAGATGGTCATGGTAATGGGAGAAAAGAGGGCCATGGTAATGGTAGAAAAGAGGGTCATGGTAATGGGAGAAAAAATGGCCATGTTTAGGAGAGAAAAGAGGGCCATGGTAATGGGAGAAAAGATGGTCATGGTAATGGGAGAAAAGAGGGCCATGGTAATGGGAGAAAAGAGGGTCATGGTAATGGGAGAAAAAATGGCCATGTTTAGGAGAGAAAAGATGGCCATTTTTAGGTGAAAAAAGATGACCATGCTTACTGGCCTGTACAAGTCTATACTGGTTTATGGTGGCCCATACTGGTCTATACTAATCAATACTGGTCTATGATGTCTATACTGTCTAAACTAGTCAATACTGGTCTATAATGTCTATACTGTATATACTATTCAATACTGGTCTATACTGTCTATACTGTCTATACTGTCTATACTAGTCAATACTGGTCTATTTTGTCTATACTAGTCAATACTGGTCTATAATGTCTATACTGTCTATACTAGTCAATACTGGTCTATGCTGTCTATACTGGTTTATACTTACCTTTACAGGTCTACATTGGCCTATAGCGGTGCTGGTCCTCACCTTTTTGAGACCCGCTGGCTCCACTCGCTTCCCCACGCGTTCTGCGCTACCCCACGCGATATGACACAATTAGGCTGGGCCTTAAAATAATAAAAGTAGACTCAAATAACAATGGAAATTAACTTATTCACTTTGGCCATGACCCAGTTTAAGCAATACACTCATTCTTGTCAAGCGTCCCAACTCTGAGTTGTCACTCTGATGACCAACGCGTAACGGAATCCCAAGCCACGCTTGTGAGTCATTTAAACACGACTCTGGGATGCCACGCTTAAATGCGGGACAAGCACGCCAAACTTAGAGTATATATTGAAAGCCCAAATCATGTATCGGCCTCTCTTACCTGAATTATGTCAGAAGAGCCTGGCTGGCATAATTAGCTGATAAAGTGTGTTTATCCTGATTGTGGTGGCCAGTAAATTACAGTAAATTGAAGTAATAGTAAATTACAGTAATAGTTAAGTAAAGTATAGTTACGTAAAGTGAAGTAAACTGAAGTTAAGTAACCTGAAGTAAAGTAAAGTAAAGTAAATTACATGAAGTAAATTACATGAAGCAAGTTACAGCAAGTAACATTTGGCCAGTAAAGAATATTTGATCAGAAAGTATTTGTAAGGTAAATAACGTTTGGTCAGAGTTGTAACAGTTCAATAAAAAATAACTGGAACTAAAGTTAGTACAGTTCAGTTAGAGGAAGCGCAGTGACTAGCAGGAGATAAGTCAAAGGAATCAAACAAGACGGTAGCATATACTGTGTGTGTGTAACCCACAGTACAGTTCAGAGTCGGCACCTACCTCCTCGCAGTGCCAGTGACCGGAGACACTTACGCAGTCAAGCCGCCCAACCCCGCAGTACATTGTGACCCGAGCAGAGGGCTGCTGTGGTGTGTGTGTGTGGGACTTACTTATTCGACCAGATCGCCATTGAGAGCCTACTATGCATTAATATTGGGCAGTATCTTGTTATCCTGTTTATGTGTATAGTATATGTAATTTGTATGCTGATAGTTCTGTTTTCTTATAATTAAATATTTATTTGTGGGCTGAACCACTCTTGTTTTATTAGTATAGTTAAAGTATTACTAGACTTGCAAGTGAGAGTTTCCTTGAATGAAAGAGTGAGTGTGAAGTAGGATAAGTGTAGAATACTTCAATCAGGAAATTAATCCTACCCTAGACAGAACCATAATAGCAGTATTAATCTAACGTAGAGGAAAGGGACCTTTGTTTGTTAATACAAACATTAAACATTTCAAACCCAATAATTGTAACAATTGGGTCAGAACATAATTAATTACAACACATCATAGTTTTGTAACAGTCTACATTGGCCTATAGTGGTCTATACCGGTGTTACGTCCTGCTGTCTATTGGGAGAATTTAATCTCTTATAAATCTCTCGTTCTAGAACAGTTCATAACAAAAGACGATACCATATGGGAAATACAATAGCAAAAGAAATACGATACTCGAAACAGGGCTAATTACAAGTAATACTTTTTTTGTTATTGATATGCGATAGAGAGTCTCCGAGTCCTCCTTGCGATGCTAGCTACTCTTATGATGGCTGACCATGTGATGAATCCTGTGAGGCCGAGCCACGGTAAGATAAAATGAAGAACCTAAATCTAATTGTCCTGCGAATAACACTCATTTCCTCAATCATTCAACTGAGACTTTAACTGTGGCTATATTAATGACTTGGCCCATGGCCACATTAGTGACTTGATCTGTGGCCATATATATGGCTTGTCTAATGGCCACAATAATTACTTGACCTGTGGCGATATTATTGACTTGACCCATGGCCACATTAGTGACTTGATCTTTGGCCATATATATGAATTGACTCATGGCCATGTTAATGACTTGACCTGTTGCCATAGTAATGACTTGACCTGTGACCACATGAATGACTTAACCTTTGGCCCCATTAATCACTTGACCAGTGGCCATATTCATGACGTGACCAGATGTCCCATTAATTACTTTACCAGGAAAGTACTATATTCACTAATAAACGGAGGTCTCAGTTCTAGCTTTGCAAAGAAAACAGGAAAACCAGCTATGCGGAAGCTTGTAAAAGAAAGACGGGACACCAAAAGAGATAAGAAAAGAAGCCGACACTCAGGCAGAGAACAAAATACGTTCAGCCAAGGGAGAGATCGTGACTAGGTGGGTGGTGCGACAGCTACAATGGCAGGAGTTGACGTCACGACTCACCTTTGTCCGACTTCTTATGTGACGTACGAGGTCACCGTGATCTCCGTATACTATCGTCCGAACGAGTTAACCCAGAAAAAAGGTCACGTGACTTTTCTTTGGAGGTTGAGTAGAGTTTTGTTTGTTTGAGGGGATGAATCTGAGTTCATGAATCTAACAAAATCACCCGAGTCCATGGATCTCAGATTATTTTACCTGAGTTGTTAAGCATAACATTTTTACCTGAGTTCATGAATCTAACATTTTTAACTGTTTCCAGGATCTCATATTTTTTTACCTGAGTTGTTAAATATAACATTTTTACCCGATTTCATGAATCTATCATTTTTACCTGAATCGAGGAATATTACACATTTCCTGAGTTGATGAATATAAAATTTTTACCTGAGTCAAATAATCTGAAATGCTTAAAAGAGTCAATGAATGTTATGTGAGTGGATGAATTTAACATTCTTACCTGAGTCAATGACTCTAAAAGTTTACCTTAAAGGATGAATTTAACATTTTTTCCTCAGTCAATAAATCTAACATTTTTACCTGAGTAGATGAATCTAATATTTTTACCTGAGTAGATGAATCTAATATTTTTACCTGAGTCAATGGATGTAATATTTTTACATGAGTCAATGAGTCTCAAAAAATCGTTACCTCAGCCTCCGTAACAGCTTGCAGTCTCCTAAGATTAAATAGTCCTCCGTCTTTCCTTTGTCTTATGGCAATGTCGTCTTTAATGTACAGAAGTCAAGTGTGGTTAAGGCCATCCTAAAGATGTGGGCATGGTCATCCAATAGATGTGGTTAAGGTCATCAAAAAGATTTAGACTGGTAGAAAGGTTTACTTGTTTGGTCTACTACAGTTGGTTCGGCTGAACTAGATGCTTCTCGGTTTATTGGAAGAGTCTGAGAGTAGATAGTGAGAGAGTGAGAGAGAGAGAGAGAGAGAGAGAGGGAGGGAGGTCAGATTCTGAAAATAGAAATTAAGGCATAATAACCTGTTTAGCTAAACTAGGCATGACTCCATGGTTTGTGACCCTAGGAGTCAGGCCATGGATAGCTAAACTAGGCATGACTCAATGGTTTGTGACCCTAGGAGTCAGGCCATGGATAGCTAAACTGGGCGTGACTCAATGGTTTGTGACCCTAGGAGTCAGGCCATGGGTAGCTAAACTGGGCCTGACTCACTGGTTTGTGACCCTAGGAGTCAGGCAATGGATAGCTAAACTGGGCCTGACTCAATGGTTTGTGACCCTAGGAGTCAGGCCATGGATAGCTAAACTGGGCCTGACTCAATGTTTTGTGACCCTAGGAGTCAGGCCATGGATAGCTAAACTGGGCGTGACTCACTGGTTTGTGACCCTAGGAGTCAGGCCATGGATAGCTAAACTTGGCGTGACTCACTGGTTTTTGACCCTAGGAGTCAGACCATGGATAGCTAAACTGGGCGTGACTCACTGGTTTGTGACCCTAGGAGTAAGGCCATGGATAGCTAAACTAGGCCTGACTCACTGGTTTGTGAACCTAAGTGCCACACCATAGTTAGCTAAACTTGTCTTGACTCACTGGTTTGCATCAGTGAGTACAAGTTCATTATGGTGTCACAGTTAGGACAACCCGAATTCTTTACACTAACATAAAAGCAGAAGGTCTTCCACTAACATCATAAGCACAGAAGGTCTTACACTAACATCCTAAAAGAGATTCTTACACTAACATGCAAACACGACATTCTGTCTCCGAATACAGGGAGTAAACAAAAGCAGAGTGCTGCACCCTCCCCCACCCCGTCTCCACCTCTCAGAGTTAACTAATGGAATTAGCTGCACCATCCATGCCACAATTGCGTTAGTTCCCATGACCGTATTTTTCCACCAGACACGCTGTTTACGAACAGACCTTGACAATACGTTCCACGCTGTTGTGTGCTGTCGTAGTACAGCATCCATAAACTACCCAAGTGGTACAGTTTTCTCAAGACATTGACAAACTCTTCATTCGAAGTCGAATCTCATCGATCTTCGTTTTAATGTTATCGGCAAGAAAAACATCCTGGAGTTGAGCAACTAGCTCCGATAAGGGTCAACTAAAACAGGGTTGTTTACAAACAAAATAATCGGAATCAACTGTCGACTCTTTACAGTAGAGCGTGTCCATTTTATGATTACCGGTAATATTTTTGAAAGAAATTTCGTCGACTGAAAATTGATCGACGGAAATTTGATCGAACGGAAGTTTTGATCGAATTTTTAGGTTTAAGTTCACACGATCAAATTTTCGTCAAATTTATTTTTTTAACGCACTACACAGTATAGTAAATCAAAATGTATGTGTTCAAAAAGGAATTTGACGCAAAATTTGATCGTGTCGACGGGAAAAAAAAATTCGATCAAATATCCGTACGTTCAAACTTCCGTTGATCAATTTTCGGTCGAAGAAATTTCTTTCAGACAAATTTCCGGATACGCCATTTTCTTTCATTATCACGTGTGATGTTGTAAGTTAATTTTATTTTAAAGTTGAATTTATGCGCTAGATTAGATAGAATTTGAATGGTTGCTAATGATAACGTCCAAATAAAAGAGTTATTTTGGCTACTAGACTCTTTGCACCAATGTCCTGAGAGGAACTGTTATCTTGGCTACAAGAACCCGGCACCGTTATGTTCAGAGGAACTGGTATCTTTGCTACACTAGACCACTGGCACCAAGATTTTCAGAGGAACATTTATCTTTGCTACACTAGAGCCCAAGCACCAAGATGTTGAAAGCAACTGTCATCTTCGCTACACTGGACCCTCCTGGCAACAATAAGTTGAGAGCAACAGTTATCTTTACTACACTAGACCCTCCTGGCAACAATAAGTTGAGAGCAACAGTTATCTTTACTATACTAGACCCTCCTGGCAACAATAAGTTGAGAGCAACAGTTATCTTTACTACACTAGACCCTCCTGGCAACAATAAGTTGAGAGCAACAGTTATCTTTACTATACTAGCCACACACATACACAGTTATACACAGCCAGACACGCTCACAATGACACACACATACACACACGACGAATTGAGGAGAGCAACAATGGATGAACCCATCGCTCTCACACACCGCGCACAACCCATCATTAGATGGAACACACACCAGAACACAACACAACGCATGACGTCATAACGTTAGCCTGTTAGACAAGGGAAGCAGAGCCTGTATGTACCGAACTCATAAGACAAGTTATTGGCTCAGTGGAGCCAAGCTAACGGAAGAAACAAGCAGGGATGGTTTCGGGGGAGTGGGGGTAAGGTGCTGGCGCCCCTCCCCCACCACGCCCCGCCACCCCACCCCACTGTTTCAATAACCAGAGAGACAGTCGTTAAGAGCCAGCCGACGTCAGAGCCAATTTGGCGGGAGGTTATCCAGTCATGGGGTGGGGGGATCTAAGTTTGTCATCAGGGGCGCCACGATGGGATTGTATTAAACGAGGGGGGGGGGCGGGGGGGGGAAGGCGTGTGTGGTGTTTGATCATAACATCAATACGCGATGATAGTTGAGAGTTGATCATTAAAATACTTGATGTATCAGGGGCGCCACGATGGGATTGTATTAAACGAGGGGGGGGGGTGGGGGTGGGAAGGCGTGTCTGGTGTTTGATCATAACATCAATACGCGATGTTAGTTGAGAGTTGATCATTAAAATACTTGATGTTAGTTTAGAGTGGAACAGTTACCAGTTAAAGGAGGCCATAGTAACACATTAGTGAATGATAACAAAGTAAGATATTGAATGATACCAGTGCATGATATCGTTGAATGATACCAGTGCATGATATCGTTGAATGATACCAGAGCATGATATTTTTGAGTGATACCAGATCATGATAGCATTGAATGATACCAGAGCATGATATTGTTGAGTGATACCAGAGTATGATATTGTTGAGTGATACCAGAGCATGATAGCATTGAGTGATACCAGAGCAAGATATTATTGAATAATGCTGATCTCAAACCGAATTTATGGTCTTTTAAAATATTTATTTTATTCCCATCTTTAAATCCAGATTAATTTATAGATATATAGAAACATGAATACAACTCAAATCATTGTTTTAAGGCTTTCTATCGATCTCCAAACATATAATAATAATATACGGTTCTAAAATTATGTAAACGGGCCACAAGAAAGGCAAGGGCAGAGATTGTATAGCATTTAAAGAGCTTGAGTAAAGGAATTTTCAAAACAAGGTTTCTTTTAACTCTCGTTTTCTTTCAGAGTAAGATTAGACCTTCAAATAATCCTTACTGTTTCAAAATTTTTGTTGAGATGATTAAATGACAGATGTCAGTCCTTCAATGACAACTTCAACACTAAATCAGCTTGTTTGGTCATAGGGTCGTACCCAAATGATGCTACAACTAATGCTGAGCCACTGTGATCAAACTGGGGTATATCTCTACAGCTAATGTCGAACCGCTGGTCAGACCCTTCTGTGTCTCTACAGCTGAACCACTGGTAAAAAACCCGTCTATACTGTCACTTGAGCTTAATGTTGATCCACGCATTTGTCTCTCATTTCATAATGGATCAATATCCGCTCATCCTCTATTACGTCATGACAAATTCTAACAATATCATGATCCTATAAACACATCTCGTTATTATCTTGGATAAATGGAATAAATGCGGGGGTTGGGGGGGGGGGGCTTAGAGAGGAGGCCATCTTGTCCTGCTCACAAACCAACTGAATAGCAATATTTCATTCATTCGTCAATTTTTTTTCTTCAAAAGGAAGATTTTGTTCCGACTGGAAAATTTTTATTGAATTATACTTTTTTAAGTTTTTTGGCTTCGGCGCAACCTACAGCACATTTTCCTAATCTTTTTTTCATTCATTGACCTAATTGTCTTAGAGATATCATTTTGTGTGTTCTGTGTTCATGAGGCTGTCTAGTTTTCTCATGCAAGAGAACATTTGTATACAAACGTTTTTTATAAGAAACACATTGCTAATACCTTTTTAAAATGGGATGATATGCTTTTATGGCACTGTTGACACTTTAGTTGGACTTCTGTAGCACTGTAGACACTTTGTTGGGATCCCATGACATTGACCACGCTAGACAGGAAGGATGGAATTAAACGAGGCAGCTACTCTGCCCATTCCAAAATGCGTCCCCCACAATTTATGATCCCACCTTTATCCTTCCATCCCTCTGCTCCACCACCTCTATCAGCCTTTAGCTATCTAGTCTTCAAATTTCAACGGGTATTTCTCCAACACTGAACCGTTTTGTCTGCAAAACGGAACTGTCCTGTCAACAACCATGAGCTGTCTTGTCAATAACTCTGAACTCCCTTGTCAACAACTCTGAGCTGTCTTGTCACCAACTCTGAGCTCTCTTGGCAACAACTTCAAACTGTCTCATCCTGACCTCTGACATGAGTGTACAAACTCAATGTGTTATTACTTTCCTTGGTTTTATTAACGCCAGTAAAACTCCGAGACACTTCAACCAACAGCTCTCAACTCTCGTCACACTGATAGATTCCATTAACCATGCTATCAGACAGCGTGGTATCTTCACATGATATTTGCCTTTTCCATTGTTAGACTATCCTGGTAGACAATCCTGGTATCATAACGTGATATTCGCTTTTTTCCATTCATAGAGTGGCCTTGTGTCATCACCTTATGTCTAGCTTCTCCTTGTTTAAACAAGCATTGCATCATCACGTGATCTACCTGTACTGTTAACATTCTACTTGACACATTACACGGCCTCTGGAACTTGTTGGAGGTTCATATTGGTGGTCTGTAGTAGGTTAATGTTGTGGTCCGTTGTGGGTTAATATTGGTGGTCAGTGGTAGGTTAATGTTGGTGGTCCGTAGTAGGTTAATGTTGGTGGTCCGTAGTAGGTTAATGTTGGTGGTCAGTAGTAGGTTAATGTTGGTGGTCAGTAGTAGGTTAATGTTGGTGGTCAGTAGTAGGTTAATGTTGGTGGTCAGTAGTAGGTTAATGTTGGTGGTCAGTAGTAGGTTAATGTTGGTGGTCAGTAGTAGGTTAATGTTGGTGGTCAGTAGTAGGTTAATGTTGGTGGTCAGTAGTAGGTTATGTTTGTGGTCTGCAGGATGTTGATGTTGGTGGATGTAATTGTCAATACCAACAATGACCTGTGCGGTAGCTTTGATTAGTGCCGCCTTAACGGGCCAAGATTTGGGCCTCCCCACATTCCACGAAAAAAAAGACCAAACGCCTTGGCTCGTTAGAAACATGAAGATTCCATGAAGATTCCATGGAGATTCCATGAAGATTCCATCCCTGATTATTTCAAAGACAATACGGTCTTAAGGATCAACTACTTAAAATTAATCGACATAGATTATTTATTATACTGTACACATAAAAATCATTTGATGTGTGTACATTTCAGAGATATCTTATATAGTTAGCTTTAGAGCTACTTCCTATGAAGTACACATTTTAAACACTGTAACTGTACACATTAAGCTTTACACATTAAAAGCTGTGAGAATTAAACAAAAAAGTAATGCAATAGTTGCATCAAATTGCATTGTATAAGACCGACGATCTCAAACAAGCTTTTGTTCGGCACACCGCCGCATGTCGTTATCCAGGGTATGTTTAACATTAAATGTAGATGAAAAAAATATACATTATTACATTAATTAAAGTGAGTGAACTAAACTGTAGATTAAGATTATACAATTGAAATGGCAGTCTTTATAGACGCCCGCTCGAAATAATGTTTTCTTGTCTCCCTTTATTATAAACATATTATATATTTATATTATTAGAATTATCAAACATTTGGTCGCCGTAGTGAGGTATATCTGTACTACATTCATTCTAACATGTATCAAATATTTGATCGCCTTAGTGAGTTTCTTCTGTACTATAAATTTTTTTTTTGTGCATGTCAACAAGATAAACTTTCTGTCTCAGTTAAAATTCATAAAGATATTTCATCTGTCTCTGGTGCGTGTCGACAGGACACATCTCTGGTACACGTTTACAAGACACACCGCCTGTCTCTGGTACATGTCGACAAGACACATCCTATCTCTGGTACACGTTTACAAGACACACCGCCTGTCTCTGGTACATGTCGACAAGACACATCCTATCTCTGGTACACGTTTACAAGACACACCGCCTGTCTCTGGTACATGTCGACAAGACACATCCTATCTCTGGTACACGTTTACAAGACACACCGCCTGTCTCTGGTACAGTTCAACAAGGCACACATTCGGTCTCAGGTATATGACCAGACAGGGCCTTGCAGAGGCTGAGAGAAGTGAGTAAATCACTCGGGCCCTTGCCCATATAGCGGCCTTTAAGGTCATATTTTTTTTTTAATGCAACTATTTTGAAAGTAGTTACGGCCCAAATATTCAGATGTGCTCGCCGCCAAGCAATCCCCTTCTCGGACTTTTTTCAACATATGGACCGTAATGTCTTCTTCTGCTCCAGACTTCGTATGTGAGGATACAAGACTTTAAGACTCCATCTCCATCCATAAACATTGGACAAAAATAAATGTTGTCATAACGTGATATTATCTTCAATTGTGTCCCGATTGTATCTTGGCGATATGATGTCTTGGGCATTCCCATCAAAGAACATCAGTCTACATAATCCAGGGGCTATTATCTAAGATTGCGCTAAGACAGTACCGATGATCTTGTTCAAAAAAGACTCAAAATATGACACGTCAGTGTTTTAAGAGCGTCATCACTGTAGCTTGTTTGATTAGGATTATCATGATTATCTCAGATTAACTCAGAATATACTCGTCACTTTGACACTCCTTGAATGCGTCACACCAAAAATAGATTATTGAAGAGCTCTTCTATTCTTGATTATTTTATCTAATTGTGTTTCAAGAAGAACCACTAGATTTTCTAGGATGTCATCAAACAAGAATTTCTAGGATGTCATTAAACAAGCATTTCTAGGGTGTCATCAAACAATGATTCTAGGATGTCATGAAACAATCATTTCTAGAATGTCATTAAACAAGCATTTCTAGGATGTCATTAAACAAGCATTTCTACCATGTCATCAAACAAGTATTTCTACAATGTCATCAAACAAGCATTTCTAAGATGTCATCAAACAATCATTTCTGGGATGTCATCAAACAAGCATTTCTAGGCTGCAATCAATCAAGAACTTCTATTAATATCAGTTAGACAAATCGGACGGACTTATCAGAAATATCAGAAATATAAGACCTATCAGAAATGTCAGAAATATCAAATTTATATTTGAAATGCGACATAAGAAAATCATAAATCAGATACATCAGACATCATAAATAAGACATATCAGTAAAACCTTCCACGACTGAAAAAATATCTCCCTCAATTTCATAAAGAAACATTATAACTTAATATTGGTTGATGTTAGCACCCTATTTATTGAACTCGTTTAAACGAAGTTTGACAAAATGTGTATTTATTTTGTATTCCACCTTCCTATATGATGCTTTTTAACATGCCTTTAATATCTACTTCTTACTGTTATTGAACCCGTAACTATCTACTTCATTGCTCTCATTGTTCCCATAACTATCTACGTCATTGCTCTCATTGTTCCTATTATTATCTCATTCTCTCGTTAGCCTTACCACTAGTCACTCGACCCAGTGTTCCTTGACTATCTTTGTCCTAAACTCTTTGTTCCTCTGTGGTACCTAACTATGTTATTATGATTTTAAAATGTTCCTCCCACCTCTCGACTAGACATTGTCACATAAAATCCTGCCATCGCTCACACTCGGGACGTGATACGCTCAAGTCATGATGGCAGTCATGTTAACACAATGTTAAATATCCTTTTTGATTCAGTAGTTGTGCCAAAGTTTGAACACAGATTTTACTGAATATCATATGGCAATGGACATTGAGTGATCCGCCCGTTATTATGTAGCGTTTGAAAGAAGTACCTTTGTAACGACATTTGAAAGGGGCAGCTGACAGAAGATGGTAATTTTCACAGTTTTGTTCCCAAAAAATTCTTGTTAATGCTGTGGTGTCAGAATAGGGTAGGTATGGAGTGTGCGTTAAATCTGAGTTCATTTCTTGTCCTATCTTGAAATATTACATTAACGTATTTTACAAAGAAAATGTAATCACCTTGGTTTGTAGGTGTTCAAGTGTTCATAGTAGCGTGTAAGTTACCTGCTCGATGTTGGATTGGTTCTCTAGCTCTATAAGGTTGATGACGGATCAATTCATTGGATTGTTTCAGATGTTTTATCATTAGAGATAACAAAGGAATCACTCATGTTTATGTGCTTGTCTTGTGTGAAGTGTTGTATTCGAGTGGATCTCAGAAAATGGATATCTGAGTAGTGGACTGAATGGAACTGGGCAAGAGACGTAGATTTCTTGGAGCTTAGCAATAGACTTGGAGTTCTTGGAACTGGTCAAAAGACTTGGATTTCTTTGAGCTGGGCAATAGACTTCGATTCTTTGAAATGGTCAATAGACACGGATTTCTTGGAGCTGAGCAATAGACTTGGAATTCTTGGAACTGGTCAATAGACTTGGATTTCTTAGAGCTGAGCAATATACTTGGAGTTCTTGGAGCTGGGCTATAGTCTTGGATTTCTTAGAACTGGCAATGTACTTGGATTTCTTGGAACTTGGCTATAGGATGGAAGTGTAAATGGTAGATGTGTATGAATGGCCCATTATCCCTTTGATGGGGTAAGAATTTTAAAAAAAAATGGAATCTGTGAACCAAATCAGTGACTCTTGCTTTCCTGATCAACTTGATGCCACAATCCTTCGCATACAGGAGTGCGTGGACGATGTAAAGCGTTGGATGACTTGCAACAAACTGAAGCTAAATGATGATAAAACGGAAATCCTTCTCATCCACTCTCAAAACAAACCTCTCCCTCCATTCGCTCCTTCTTCTATATCTATTGGCAACTCTGACATCACACTCTCTCCCTCTGCCAGAAACCTTGGAGTAACGCTTACGGACACCCTCTCCATGGAGAAACATGTCACGAATATATGCAGATCAGCATATAATGAAATTAGAAAAATCAGCACCATTAGACACCTCCTCTCCTTTGATGCCACAAAAACTCTCGTCTCTTCACTCATTCTTTCAAAATTTGACTACTGTAACATTCTTCTCTCAGGCATTCCTCAACACCACATAGAAAAACTTCAGAAGGCACAGAACTCAGCATGCAGACTCATTTTTAAATCAAAGAAACATGACCACATTCAACCACACATGCGGCAACTCCACTGGCTTCCAATATCCTCTCGCATCAAATACAAGTCTGCCAATCTTTGCTTCAACTCGTTCACTGACCCTCACTTTCCTGTCTATCTCTCTGAACTGTTGCTTCCTTACATCCCCACAAGACAACTACGTTCTTCCATTGACAGTAGAACCCTCTCAATCCCAAGAACTAAAACTAAGACCATCGGTGAACGCTCCTTCTGCTTCCATGGGCCCAAGTTCTGGAACCAGCTCCCCTTCCATATACGTCATAGTGAAACCTCGTCCATTTTCAAAAAGTCCCTTAAAACTCATCTGTTTAGGTCCGCCTATGACCTGTGAGGCACCCTCCTTGCCCTACCTCATTTTCTGTTTCGGGTTGATCCTGAAGTGTCAAAGTGTCCTCGTTTTATAGCCATTTTCATTGTTTCTATAGTATAGTAGTTACTATCCTAGTGTCTCATTTGTATTTACTTAGTTTACATGTTTTAATAATTGTAAAGCGCTTAGAGCTTTATGATAAGCTCTATATAAAAATGCCTAAATAAATAAATAAATAAATAAATTAGGATAGACACAAACAATGCCACGAATCTGTGAACCAATTAGGATAGACACAAACAATGCCACGAATCTGTGAACCAATTAGGATAGACACAAACAATGCCACGAATCTGTGAACCAATTAGGATAGACACAAACAATGCCACGAATCTTTGAGCGCACTAGGATAGACACACATACGTTTCCTCTAAATTAGTTAAGTAAAATTATTTGGTTTAATTATTTCGTCCTGACATTCTAAGTATTTGGTGACCCTTCTCACAGTAGACTGGTTTCACGTACACCTCATTTCATGAACTCTGAGTACACTCCACAAAATGTACAACCTCTTACATGTAGCCTAGAAATGACACTTTAGTTTGGTAGGTTTTCTTACTTCAAGAGATGTACGATATTTAATGGAATAAACAGGCCCGTTCTTAGACATACGCTGACTACGCATCCACGTAGGGCCCCGAACGTGAGGGGGCTCCCGTAGGGCCGCTAAACACCTAAGGGATATAGCAATGATGCATACACAAACGAATTATTGATAGCCGAGGGGCGATCCCCTTCCTCAAAATAAGGAAATAAGTGCCACCACAGCCATTCTTAGGCATATATGCAAACTAGGTAACCGCCAAGGGCCCCACTACCGCCTGCATGTCGATATATTTCAGAAGTACACATGTTCTCTATTGGCGGAATTATCAATGTGGTTTGTGGTTACACGCTAGCAAAGAGGAAACATTGATGAAGGCAGAATGGAGGTGCCGCAGTGGTGGTGTATTGGAGGGTGGTGTTTTCTCCTCTGGTCGAGGGAGCTCCACCCCAGGACCCCCCTTCCGGGGCCCCCAACCTACGCTCCATGCTTAGGGCCCTCAAACTCCTAAGAACGGCTCAGGAAGAAAACAAGTAAAAGGTGGCATGTAAATATCACAGATATTAATTCTAGTGTGTATTAATGTAGGGCTGTAACACAATGTGCAATAGGCGCTCAAAATAAAATTCCAAGAAATTGACATTAACGACTAATAGGATTCTTAAACAGTGCGCTACTTTGAATTGATGCTTTGTAAGTCATTTAAGTAGAGGGGCAAGTTAAGTAGAGGGGCAAGTTAAGTAGAGGGGCAAGTTAAGTAGAGGGGCAAGTTAAGTAGAGGGGCAAGTTAAGTAGAGGTGCAAGTTAAGTAGAGGGGCAAGTTAAGTAGACGGGCAAGTTAAGTAGAGGGGCAAGTTAAGTAGAGGTGCAAGTTAAGTAGACGGGCAAGTTAAGTAGACGGGCAAGTTAAGTAGAGGGGCAAGTTAAGTAGACGGGCAAGTTAAGTAGAGGGGCAAGTTCAGGCGGTGGCACCACAATTGTTTTGAGGATTAGCCCCAGATCAATCCATAAATAATGAACAAAAATTGACAGAGATACAATTATTAAAATATCAAGGGAATATAATTGTGATCGTGCCAAAATTGCTGGTATCAGAAAAGCCATTAGTTTCCCATACTCTCTCATCTATTTTGAACAACACATAAGATAATATGAACAGTTTTTTAAATAGGAAATCATAGGACGAAATATAATTTTCAATTTTGTAAGAACGTTAACATTTTGTACCAGTGGCGTAGCTAGGGATTTGGGGGCCCGGGGGGCTTGGCCTCTTTAAGGGCCCCTGCATTTTGACATTCAACATTATTTAATGGAAAAAAAAAATTGGACCCCCCTTTGCCCCCCCCCCCCCCAAGTAAGGGCCCGGGGGACTTTCGAATTTGGACCCCCCTACCCCTCCCCTAGCTACGCCACTGTTTTGTACCAAATGTATAGGAAATCTGTGTTTGATGTCTGAGACCGTGCTGACAACATGTCTGATCCCCAATGTACAGTTTATATTTAGCCACCACCCAATGTACAGTTTATGTTTAGCCACCACCCAATGTACAGTTTATGTTTAGCCATCATCAAATGTACAGTTTATGTTTAGCCATCATCAAATGTACAGTTTATGTTTAGCCACCATCAAATGTACAGTTTATGTTTAGCCACCACCCAATGTACAGTTTATGTTTAGCCATCATCAAATGTACAGCTCATTTGGATGCACAAGTTCAGCCCACAGAATGTCTAAATCCAATAAAGTATGTGGACCAAGACATGTTTTGTCCATGGACGACATGGGTTTGTTTCCCCATCAATTAATCGACTCATTGACTTTGGGATATGCACACAATTTCAACGAGGTATTCGCTGTTAATTTAATATTCTTAATCTAATCCTAGATAAGCTGTAGGATTATAATATTAATCTATAACAGTGCACCCAATCCTTTTTTTTGTTTGTCAACCCCAGCACACTTAGACCCGACACAGATTTCCACGACACACAAAAAAACAACAACACACACACCCAAAACTAAAAAAAAAACCTGATTCACTGTTTTTTACAAGTACCAGTAGTTCATAATTAAAATTAAACGAAACTATTTATTATAGATGTGACTTTAACACGAATCATCAATATATTTCATTCAGTACGTCTTCTCATTTTTTAAAAATTAATATAAGGAGTTACATCTTTTTTTCACATGTATAAAGTGGTTGTGAATTCCAGCAGAAATGCAATAGCCTCGTTAGATATTCTTCGATATTCTTAGATATTCTTGTATATTTTTGATATTTTTGGATATTCTTTGATATTCTTGTATATTTTTGATATTTTTGGATATTCTTTGATATTCTTGTATATTTTTGATATTTTTGGATATTCTTTGATATTCTTGTATATTTTTGATATTTTTGTATATTCTTTGATATTCTTGTATATTTTTGATATTTTTGGATATTCTTTGATATTCTTGTATATTTTTGATATTTTTGGATATTCTTTAATATTCTTGTATATTTTTGATATTTTTGGATATTCTTTGATATTCTTCCCTGATTAAAAACCAGAAAGCTTCCAATGAAATGTCAGTGAACTTTATTTTGAGTGTCTCGCCATTGGCCAATTCCACATGTCGACCATTGAACTTGAAAGAGAGTTCATTTGTAGAATTTAAGTGCATGCCGCCAAAGATTTCTGATCAAATTTCATTGTTCTCATTTAATGTATAAAAATTATGGACCAAATCTTTCGGGAAACAAAGTTAGATGTTGTCACCTTGCTTGGTTAAGATGGCCGCCGTGGTGGTTCCTTGGTAATATCCTAAAGATAATTGGTGCATCTTCATTTGCCAAAGTTCTAAAATCTGTTTAAAAACCGATTAATTTATCGGTGCATGTTAATAAATTCTCTGTCAGATCTTGGATTTGTCTATTTAGCTCAGGAGTTTTACCAAGTCAGCTATGAATGCGAGTGTTGCTGGACAGTGTCGCTGGTGAATGTCACTGGTCAGTGTCGCTAGTCGGTCGGTGTCACTGGTCAGTGCTGCTGGTCAGTAACTCTAGTCAGTGATTATCTTCCAGAAGTCGGTGTTGTTGAGGCATGTTATGAATAAAACGAAATTGTCCAGCCTCAGAGCGGATTGATTGGTTGACATATTTTTGCTCGGGGGGGGGGGGGCACTTGGCTGAAAAAAAAAACATGCATTCTTAAAATATGTAATTCTTCTAGATCAGAATTCAGTAGAAAACTTAAGTGGGAAAAAAAACCATTTCGATTATCATGCGAATTCTATTTCTCAAAGCTAGTTGCAAATTGTCAATTAAAAAAATTAATTCTATTGATTAGGTTTTAAAAATATTACTGAAAAAAAAAAATGAAATATTGGGAAAGGTATAATATATTTTCTACCATTTTCCTCAGATAAAATCATTAATTAATACAAAAAAATATAGGCTGTCTTTTGTAAAAAAAATCTAATTTCTTTTGAAAATAATAATTCTGTACATAGACTATTTAAAAAAAATATCGTTTTATATACCCATACAAATGTATAAAGCCTTGGACAGAACAGTAAATTATGTTGTTGTTTTTTTTTAATCTGTAGAAACTTTGAAATATTTTTTAAAAAGAAAATTATTTTTCAATTTTTTTAATTTTTATTTACGTTAATTGTATAATAATGTTCACTGTGAAAGAAACCATTTTTGAAAATCTTTATTTTGTTTAACTCATGTATTCCATTCATTTTTTACCCTTAAAATGGTTTAAACTTAATAAAAGTATAAAACCCCATTTCTATTTAGAGTTTAAAATAAATATTGGTCTAACCAAATCTGATCAAGCTGAGACAACGCTTGTTCTTTCAAGTCCCACCGCGCCCCTTTTCGATTTTGCGCCCCACGTTGAATACAAAAAAAATAATCAATAAAAAAATGTCCACATCACAATTTTAAGCCCCTATACATTCGTGGCCCCTTGAAGCTGTAAAGGTTGCAGGAACGAACCCCCCCCCCCCCCCCCCCCCCCCCCCCCCAAGAAACCCCCCCCCC
>CAXITT010000013.1:1772122-1795920 GCA_964033795.1 Lymnaea stagnalis | reverse complement strand
CTCATCTAAGAGATAGGACTCGTTAACCTTGGATGGCAACTCATCTAAGAGATGGGACTCGTTAACCTTGGATGGCAACTCATCTAAGAGATGGGACTCGTTAACCTTGGATGGCAACTCATCTAAGAGATGGGACTCGTTAACCTTGGATGGCAACTCATCTAAGAGATGGGACTCGTTAACCTTGGATGGCAACTCATCTGAGAAAAATCAAACTCTGAAATTAAACCCGGAGATGGGCGGCATGGCATCGACACAATGATTATTCCGACAACTTCTGAGGCAGCGAACGCATAAAAGGCGCAGCGAAAAACATCCAATGCTGGTCATCTACAGCATCCTGGTCTGTTTGTATTCGTCTTGATAAAGTCTTGCCATTGGATCAAGTAGGCAAGGACGCGAGAGTGAGGCTGACGAACTAAAAAAGTCTCCCTCATTTTAAATAAACTAAAGGGTCAAGCCAATGCTGCAGGCCAAGTCAAGGCTACTGGTCAAGTCAAAGCTACTGGTTAAGTTAAGGCTACTGGTCAAGTCAAGGCTACTGGTCATCTTTGCGTGCAAAGGACGAAAGAGCAACAATTGTAGAATAATGGAAAACTAAATTCAGGAATGGTCTAAAATGCATAATCGCATTTTGAAATTATTTGATATTATCTAGGGACAAAAAGATTGAAGGGGCGTACTAAGCTAGTGCAAAAAGCATAGACCCAAATGTGCCACAAATGGAATGTGTTGTCCTTGATCGTCATCATTGCTAATTTTGGCGCGTCCCACCAGAGAGTCTGAATTTCCACTTGACACATTTTCTATGAGAAACAACTAATTCAAGCACACACAAAGTGCAATGCTGCATTTTGAATTGATCAGAGATTTTCTAACAGGACCCCCTCCTACCTCTATCACGCCGATCAAGGTTACGGTAGGGGGGGGGTGAATCTAAGCATGTACCAAAGGATCGCCCAGTGAATTCAGTTCATCTATGGCTGTGGACGCCATAATGCCTCCCCCGGACGATAAAACAGTTCTTCCCTCCTATAAAATATTCTAACAGAATAGCTGAATGCATCTCTTGATGTTTAAATAATTCAACATGTTCTGTGCAGTGGCTCCCTAGACCCCTCTTTCCACTCACTAGTCATCGTTGCCCTCAACTAGTTGGCGTATTTTCAGATAAAAATAAAATTTTAGGTGGCGCATGTCACCAGTTTTGGTGCCCATAGCTGCAATGCCAAGTGGCGTAGCTAGTGTTCGTGCACCCCTCCCCCCAGGAATTACATTGATTTTCACCGAGATGCGTTTCAAGAATCTTAAATACCCCCCCCCCCACACACACACACACTCATACACTTTTTCGATGGAAATTTTCTAAAAAAAATCACTGGTGATAACTACTTTTTAACCATGTAATATAATAATTTTTTTCTCCTATTTACATTGATTTCCACCGAGATGCGTTTCAAAAATTTTAAATACCCCCCCCCCCACACACACACACACTCATACACTTTTTCGATGGAAATTTTCTAAAAAAAATCACTGGTGATAACTACTTTTTAACCATGTAATATAATAATTTTTTTCTCCTAGAAACCGGGTAAAAAAATAACTAAATACGCTTGTCAACGCAAAAAAACATGAACATTTTAATTATGATTAATATGAACTAATTCAATTTTTTTAAAAATCTATGCAAAGAACATCAACAGAAATAAAAATAAGAAAAGGCGTGACATTAGACAAAATATTACTGTGATACTTTTATTACTGAGTACGATTTGAGCGACATCTAGACCATTCGTGAAAACACAATGCAACACTATAACGATATTACTTCTTAACATATCGTGATATCTTTACGGCATTCGAGATATAACATTGCTATTTTTGGACTGTAAGAAATGTCAGGATTGGTATTGAATTACTTCGATTTACCTTGCCACTAGGTTTCAACCTATTCCCAGAGATCTTACACAAATGTTCATAATATTCACACGATTGTATTTCGATCTATTTTCTTTTTTTATAGTCCAGTTTTAAAATCAAGCACAAGTGAAGTGTGTGGGGTGTGTGGTGAGATCATTTTCGCGTGTAGAGCTTTGAATGACGAAAAACGTGAGGGTGTTCTGTGCACCGTGTTTAGCTAACTTTATTTCAAATTCAGTGCGGCGAGAAAGAGTGCGAAAACGGTTTTATTAACTGACAGTTTGATCAGGAAAATATAGCCTTATGTCGGGAGCCACGTGACATTGAATGGTGAGATCGATGGGTGAGGTGGCCATGTTCATCTGAATGGTGAGATTAATGAATGACGTGGCCATGTTCATCTGAATGATGAGATTAATGGGTAAGGTGGCCATGTTCATCTAAATGGACAGATTAATGAATGAGGTGGCCATGTTCAGCTGAATGGACAGATTAATGGGTGAGTTGGCCATTTTCATCCGAATGGACAGATTAATGAGTGAGGTGGCCATGTTCATCTGAATGGACAGATTAATGGGTGAGGTGGCCATGTTCATCCAATTGGTGAGATTAATGGGTGAGTTGGCCATGTTCATCTGAATGGACAGATTAATGGGTGAGGTGGCCATGTTCATCAGAATGTACAGGTTAATGAGTGAGGTGGCCATGTTCATCTGAATGGTGAGATTAATGGGTGAGGTGGTCATGTTCATCTGAATGGTGAGATTAAATGGGTGAGGTGGCCATGTTCATCTGAATGGTGAGATTAATGGGTGAGGTGGCCATGTTCATCTGAATGGAGAGATTAATCAGTGAGGTGGCCATGTTCATCTGAATGGACAGATTAATTAGTGAGGTGGCCATGTTCATCTGAATGATGAGATTAATGGGTGAGGTGGCCATGTTCATCTGAATGGACACACTAATGAGTGAGGTGGCCATGTTCATCTGAATGGACAGATTAATGGGTGAGGTGGCCATGTTCATCTGAATGGACAGATTAATGGTTGAGGTGGCCATGTTCATCTGAATGGTGAGATTAATGGGTGAGGTGGCCATCATGGTTTCTTTCAGGCATCTCTCTGTGGTGCCCCCCCTTCCCGGGCGCCAAAACTAGAATGAATTTAGTAAATTTCCCCCCGCTGAGGCGTTAAGGTTGTATTTGATCTTTATGGTGGCTACTTTTAGCGTTTGCCAGGCTAAATTTTGAAATTTCATCTCAACCCTATCTGAAAGAAACACCGATTCAAGTATGCGTTTTAATGCACCCCTGCATTTTAAATTTGTAGGACTGTCTTAAAAGCCCTCAATTTTTAGACGCCATCCTCCACGATGATCAATGCTACAATATAGGGTTGCACATAAGCGTGTACAGAATGATTACAATGGGGCGCGCTACAATTGTAGGGAATTCATTTCATGTATGGCACTGGCATCCTAATACATCCCCACACCCTTAAAAATACCGTTCCCATGGTCAAAAAGTCTGATAGAAACATATAATTGAAATACACTCCAAAATGTACCTTTTGATTTTGAAATAATAAACAAAAGTCTGGGGATAAAACTCCACAGACTCTTCCACCGCTCCTGATTCATCTTGCTTACTGACTTATGCCTTTTACCCCGTCTACAAGATTTTCCCTTTCATCTCGGCCCTATGCTTTCCTTTCCAGTTGCTTGCGCGTGTATCCCATACATTGTGTGTCTGCCTCCAGCTCGCGTCTCCATGTATTTTTGGGCTTATTCTCCTTGTTGTTCTTTTCCCCTGTTGATTTCATGTAAGGGATTGTCTGGTGATGTTATCTCGGGGTTTGCAGAGAGTGTGCTCTATCCAACTCATTTTTTCCATATAATGACTTCAGCAATACGCGCTTGGTATGTCCTTTCTAGAAAATATTTGTTGGTGATGGTGTTTGACCATTTGATGTTCAGGATCTTTGTAAGACAAGTGTTTATGAAGAGCTGTATTTACTGAATAGGACTATTTTGACATTTTTGTTCAAAATTCTAACTTTGATTTGAAGAGCAAGGTCCTTTGACTCCCATATTTTCATTAATAGCACAAATGCTGACCTAGCCTTTCCAGTTCTAGCCCAGACATCCGCTTTGGATTTACCATTTACATCAATGGTACTGCCTAAGTATGTGAAGGCCTCCACTTCTTCCAGTGCACTTCATGCCAGAGAGATATGCTATTGGTTGGCTGAAT
The DNA here is from genome assembly GCA_964033795.1 of Lymnaea stagnalis. Lineage (NCBI taxonomy): Eukaryota > Metazoa > Mollusca > Gastropoda > Lymnaeidae > Lymnaea > Lymnaea stagnalis. Next base: position 1,791,746 of record CAXITT010000013.1, on the reverse strand, counting down.
TTACCTTCATTAATCTTTGTCTTGGTTTTATTTTATCAATAAAAGCATCTGAATGGTGAGAACAATTGTTTAAGTGGCCATGTTCATCTGAATGGTGAAATTAATGGGTGAAGTGGCCATGTTTATCTTAATGGTGAGAAAAATGTGTGAGGTGGCCATGTTTATCTAAATGGTTAAAACAATGGGTGAAGTGGCCATGTTTATTTCAATGGTGAGAACAATGAGTGAGGTGCCATGTTTATCTTAATGGTGAGAACAATGGGTAAGGTGGTCATGTTTATTTCAATGGTGAGAACAATGAGTGAGGTGGCCATGTTTATTTCAATGGTGAGAACAATGAGTGAGGTGGCCATGTTTATCTAAATGGTGAGATCAATGAGTGAGGTGGCCATGTTTATCTAAATGGTGAGAACAATGAGTGAGGTAGCCATGTTTATCTAAATGGTGATAACAATGGGTAAGGTGGCCATGTTTATCTAAATGGTGAGAACAATGGGTAAGGTGGCCATGTTTATCTCAGGTTAGATAATACGGCTACTTTGTATCCCCAGGTTTGATGTTTGCAATGTGGCATGATTTGTGATCAGTGTAAGAAATGCCCTGTTGGAAATTCAATGTTATTGTTTGTCAAAATGTCTTCATGAGAATTGGAAAGGGAAGAAAGGGATGTTATTAAGAATTATTCACATGGAATGTGAGAAAAAAATGGGGGGGGGGGGGGGGATTATTAAGAAATTGTGACATGGGATGTGATCATTATGGATCAATAATACTATAGTCAATCCTCTAATAAAATTGAAATTTTACTTTGATAACAGCCATAGTCATAAGACATTTTTAATTTCATGCATTCGATCTCATGTTATGACAGAAGGAATTTTGGGGGTCGCATTGAACAATGCGGGTAATCACTGTGATACGAATGATATATTATACAATTGTTTATTACATTCTGATCTTAAAAGTTTAATCGGAAAAATTTCAGACATTTGACTCTTGATACTCCTCCTCATCCACCAAACATCCACCAATCTTCTTTATCCACTACCATCCACCAATCTTCTTTATCCACCACCATCCACCAATCTTCTTCATCCACCACCATCCACCAGTCTACTCTACACACCACCATCCACCAATCTATTTTATCCACCAACATACACCAATCTACTGCATCCATCAGCCTCAAAAAATTTACTGTATCTACCAACACCCACCAATCTACTGAATCCACCAACATCCACCGTTCTATTGCATCCAGCAACATCCACTAACATCCACCAATCTATCGCATGCAGCAACATCCACCAATCTACTGTATCCACCAACGTCCACCAATCAACTGTATCCAAACATCCACCAATCTATTGCCTCCACCAACATTCACCAATCTGCTGATCCACCAACATCCAACAATCTATTTCATCCAGCAACATCCACAAATCTACTGAATCCACCAACATCCTCCACTCTATTGCCTTCACCAAAATCCACCAATCTACTGATCCACCATTATCCACCAATCTATTGCATCCTAACAACATCCACCAATCTATTGTATCCAGCAACATCCAGCTATAAACTGTATCCACCAACGTCCACCAATCTACTGTTAACCACCAACGTCCACCAATCTACTGTATCCACCAACATCCACCATTCTACGGTGATAGGCTTATCACCCAATCATGACATTTATAAATTTAATCAATCACAGCCTCTTTCGTCAAAACGATTGGTTAAATCCAGTAGTTCTTAATCTGGGTTCAATCGAAACCCAGGGGTTCGGTGAGTCAGTCTCAGGGGTTTGGCGGAGGTCCAAAAAAAAAAAAAATCATGAAAACAAAAATATTTTATTTTTCCTTTTAAGAAGGGTTCGGTGAATGCGCATTTGAAACTGATGGGGTTCGGTACCTCCAAAAAGGTTAAGAGCCACTGGTTAAATCTGATGTTTAAAAACTGGTGAAACAATCAAGAGCACCGGCATAAAATTGTAAACATTAGTATAAAAATGTAAAAAAAAATTGTATGGAAGTCTAAAAATGATAGAAAAGTGTAACCAAATGATTGAAATAAATATTTGCTTCAAGCTCTAAATTTGCATAAAATGTGCATAAATTTTAGGGGCGAGAAACTAATTAATGAAGCAATTCTGCACTGGATGAACTGATTAAATGGACGTCCAGGAACAGAATGTGAGGGAAGATTTTCTTTTCGGAAATTATACAAATCATTTTGTCAATGGGTGAATCACAGCCAGATCATGTGAGACAAGTGGACGTAGATTTCAATTCAAAACCTTACGTTTGTAACACTATGGAATAACATCTCGCTCATTAGTCCGATAACTCTCTATTCTCTTATACACCTCTTATATCTCTTTCTTTTTTTCTTTCTGTCTCTTTCTCTCTCTCTCTGCCTGTGTTTCATCTCTCTCTCCCGGTCTCTCTCTGTCTCTTTGTCTTTTTTATCTCTCTGTCTCTCTGTCTTTTATCTATCTTTCTCACAATGTCTTGAATAAATGTCTTGAATCTCTCTCTGTTTCTCTCTCTCCCCTATCTCTCTCTCTCTATATAAATATATTCCACTCTCTCTCCTTCTCTCGCTCCATTTCCCACCCTCTACCTTCCTCCATCTCTCCCTCCCTCTCCATTTCTCTGCCTCTCTAGTAGTCCTACCATAATTATTTTACTCGGACCGTCCATTTCCTGGTCATCTGCTCGTTGTCTGTATCATTGTTTTTGTAAAAGTTGACTTATCTCATAACCCAGTCTTCCTAACCCCACCCCCCCCTCCATGCAAACCGAAAGTCCTGCTCCTCCTCCTCCTTTTAAACAACACCAACCTTCCAACAACCAAACACGACTACAACCCCCCCTCCCCCCAGTTTCACTTATCCCCATGTTTCTCCTCTACTAACTCCACGCATTTAATCAACTCTACCTGTTTCAACTCCCTCGATTCAGCACAACCCTACTTACTTCCATCCCCTCCATTTAACACAACCTCCTTGCCCCTCCATTTAGCACAATCCTCTTTGACCCCCCCCCCCACCCCCCCCCCCCCCCCCCCCCCCCCACCCCCCGCCCCCACCCCTCCCATTGAACTCACACCTCCAGCCAAACGGCTCACCCGACACCAGCTAACTCGTCTCACCGCGTCAGAAGGAAGCCGAGGCGCTCACCGTCGGGCTGATGGGAAACACATGGTGTGCTGATGTATTGTGTGTGTCAGCACACGTCGCGGAAACGGATAGGTGTGCAACGGGAGGCTGGAGTTCAAATGTGCTTTTGTGACTCGTTCAACTCTTCACAAACCTTTCTTACACACTGTTGGGCTGATGCTTTCCTACCGTTGACTCGACTCTAAATAGTGTCTTAAGTTCAGTGCATAGGATTAGCAGCCCAGCACCTTATAGCAGCGCCTGTCGTAGGACTACCCCGGTACGTACGACTTCAGCCGTAAAAAACCGTCTGTTCATTTTCTTTTCTGCGTGTGTTTAATTGCGCAACAGGTTGGGATAACAACAGGCAGGTTGGAGGACAACAGGTTGGGATTACATCAGGTAGGTTGTGTTGGTAATGAATACGAGTCACGCGCTGCCTAACAAGCTCAATTGACCTATGACCTTTCTCGTGTTGCCAATTGGCTCTATTGTAATCCCGTGATTTTGTTGTGTGCTGTTTTGTGTTGTTTGTTTTGCTCTGTTATGAGGATAAAAACTGTCAAGCCGAACAAATTTCTACTGCGCTTCATTTTTTTTTTTTTTGTGTGTGCCTGTCTAGTACGTATTGTAAGCTCTAAACGTGGGGTGGACAGAGGCGTAGCGAGGGCGGAGCAGGGGGGACAGATTCCCCGGGCGCCAGCTAGTTAGGGGCGCCAAAATGTGCTTTGATTTTATTTTGTTAATAATAATAATGGGTTTGAGAGTTGAAAAAATAAGAAAAAGGGGCGCTTTAAAATTGATCTTGTCCCCGGGCGCGAATTTTGTCCCCGGGCGCCAAACACCCTCGCTACGCCTCTGGTATTGGGGGGGGGGTGGGAGTAATTCGGTGGGTAAAATATGTACATTATAACTTTAATATCTAAGTAAATATAATAAACATCCTATCACTCCAAGGTTCCACTCAAGACTGCCGCACGACTACAACATACGTCACAACACTGCATAGACAATACGTCACGACTCAGCATAAAAATACGTCATAGAGACAATGGCGGGAAGAGCGTTCACTTACTATAATAGTCAATCGCGGGAAAAGCGTTCAACAACTAATGAACATAATATTGAGTCGCAACAATTACTAATGAACGCTCATACTCGACAGCATGTTGAATGGCTGATCTATGTTGAATGGTTGATTTGTGTTGGTTGATTTATGTTGAATGATTGATTTAAGTCGTATAGTTGATCTATGTTGAATAGTTGATCTTTGTTGAATAGTTCAAAGTTTGAGAGATTAATGTACTCAATTGAGCTACTACAACGTTATGATGAGTTGTATTCAAAGGTACTATAACTATTAACGTTTTGGCCTATTTATGTGTACACTATTTAAATCTATTTTCAAACAAGGTATCCATAGGCTCACTATTAAAAATGGGGGTGGTATGGTACTTTAAGCGTTGCTGATGAAATTTTGTGATGCTAAATTTTTAAATCAGAATTAAGAAAAAACAAATTAAAAAAAATTAGAAACGAAAAAAATATATAGTTATCGTTGAAATTTTACAAAATACTTTGTGACGCACGAAAAAGACTTTGAACTGTGACCTTTTCAACGGTAGGCGGGGCAATAACAACAAAACTTCTTCTTCTTCTTCTATATCTTAAGGGCCCACGATCAATTTATTGATCATTTTGGCTCCTATGCATGTAGATGGGATTTGCAATGTTTCTGTTACTGGTGGTGATGAGGAAATTATGCACTAGNTCATCTGTCCTGTCTGCCTGTGCGTCCTTTCATCTGTCCTGTCTGCCTGTGCGTCCTTTCATCTGTCCTGTCTGCCTGTGCGTCCTTTCATCTGTCCTGTCTGCCTGTGCGTCCTTTCATCTGTCCTGTCTGCCTGTGCGTCCTTTCATCTGTCCTGTCTGCCTGTGCGTCCTTTCATCTGTCCTGTCTGCCTGTGCGTCCTTTCATCTGTCCTGTCTGCCTGTGCGTCCTTTCATCTGTCCTGTCTGCCTGTGCGTCCTTTCATCTGTCCTGTCTGCCTGTGCGTCCTTTCATCTGTCCTGTCTGCCTGTGCGTCCTTTCATCTGTCCTGTCTGCCTGTGCGTCCTTTCATCTGTCCTGTCTGCCTGTGCGTCCTTTCATCTGTCCTGTCTGCCTGTGCGTCCTTTCATCTGTCCTGTCTGCCTGTGCGTCCTTTCATCTGTCCTGTCTGCCTGTGCGTCCTTTCATCTGTCCTGTCTGCCTGTGCGTCCTTTCATCTGTCCTGTCTGCCTGTGCGTCCTTTCATCTGTCCTGTCTGCCTGTGCGTCCTTTCATCTGTCCTGTCTGCCTGTGCGTCCTTTCATCTGTCCTGTCTGCCTGTGCGTCCTTTCATCTGTCCTGTCTGCCTGTGCGTCCTTTCATCTGTCCTGTCTGCCTGTGCGTCCTTTCATCTGTCCTGTCTGCCTGTGCGTCCTTTCATCTGTCCTGTCTGCCTGTGCGTCCTTTCATCTGTCCTGTCTGCCTGTGCGTCCTTTCATCTGTCCTGTCTGCCTGTGCGTCCTTTCATCTGTCCTGTCTGCCTGTGCGTCCTTTCATCTGTCCTGTCTGCCTGTGCGTCCTTTCATCTGTCCTGTCTGCCTGTGCGTCCTTTCATCTGTCCTGTCTGCCTGTGCGTCCTTTCATCTGTCCTGTCTGCCTGTGCGTCCTTTCATCTGTCCTGTCTGCCTGTGCGTCCTTTCATCTGTCCTGTCTGCCTGTGCGTCCTTTCATCTGTCCTGTCTGCCTGTGCGTCCTTTCATCTGTCCTGTCTGCCTGTGCGTCCTTTCATCTGTCCTGTCTGCCTGTGCGTCCTTTCATCTGTCCTGTCTGCCTGTGCGTCCTTTCATCTGTCCTGTCTGCCTGTGCGTCCTTTCATCTGTCCTGTCTGCCTGTGCGTCCTTTCATCTGTCCTGTCTGCCTGTGCGTCCTTTCATCTGTCCTGTCTGCCTGTGCGTCCTTTCATCTGTCCTGTCTGCCTGTGCGTCCTTTCATCTGTCCTGTCTGCCTGTGCGTCCTTTCATCTGTCCTGTCTGCCTGTGCGTCCTTTCATCTGTCCTGTCTGCCTGTGCGTCCTTTCATCTGTCCTGTCTGCCTGTGCGTCCTTTCATCTGTCCTGTCTGCCTGTGCGTCCTTTCATCTGTCCTGTCTGCCTGTGCGTCCTTTCATCTGTCCTGTCTGCCTGTGCGTCCTTTCATCTGTCCTGTCTGCCTGTGCGTCCTTTCATCTGTCCTGTCTGCCTGTGCGTCCTTTCATCTGTCCTGTCTGCCTGTGCGTCCTTTCATCTGTCCTGTCTGCCTGTGCGTCCTTTCATCTGTCCTGTCTGCCTGTGCGTCCTTTCATCTGTCCTGTCTGCCTGTGCGTCCTTTCATCTGTCCTGTCTGCCTGTGCGTCCTTTCATCTGTCCTGTCTGCCTGTGCGTCCTTTCATCTGTCCTGTCTGCCTGTGCGTCCTTTCATCTGTCCTGTCTGCCTGTGCGTCCTTTCATCTGTCCTGTCTGCCTGTGCGTCCTTTCATCTGTCCTGTCTGCCTGTGCGTCCTTTCATCTGTCCTGTCTGCCTGTGCGTCCTTTCATCTGTCCTGTCTGCCTGTGCGTCCTTTCATCTGTCCTGTCTGCCTGTGCGTCCTTTCATCTGTCCTGTCTGCTGAGGAAGGCTGTTATCCGAAACGTTCTTATCTGATTGTCCTGTCTTTCGATTCCAGCTTTCACACTTCTTGTTCTACTATTTCCTATCACTAACACTGACAATGAGTTTCATTTGTTCTTCACATCCCACAACCTCAAGCTGAGCTGGTCAGTCTTAAAGAAAAAAGGAATTCTACACAGGATGTCCTTAAGATAAGATTTATTTTTATTGAGCCCATTACATGGAAATGGTTTCGAATACGTTGTACACATTTAATAAGATCACATAAAATAAGTACATATTGAAACCTGGGAGATAGTTTACAATGATAACAATTGAAACACAAGCTATCTAACGTATTACCCCAGGGTAGATATCAGCCTTCAGTGAACTCCTCCAGTGACTACAATGACTGAATGAGTGATCATTTAGACTTGGTAACTGCTGGTGAATTCGTATAAACTTGAGGACATTGCAATATGATGATATCAAATGAAACCCTCTTATAATGAGCTCATTGTTATTCATCGCCAACATCTGGTTGCTCAAAATCTCATTGATCGCTTGTACAAGACATTAAATTAGAGACCGACCGAATGTCGGCTTCGGTTTCAACGTCGAAACTTTCCATTTGATTACTTTCGGCCTAGTTACGATTTCGGTCGAAAATACAAAGTTAACTTTCGGTTTAATTTCGGTTTCGGCCAAAAGACATTGATACTTCTGGCTATCTGGCCGAAAGTTACTGAGGTTATCGGTCATCTACCAGAAGTCAAACTGTCTGTCTACGGACAATCCGATATTCATTATTGCTCGACGTCTTGCTGTCATCGTTTGTTATATGATTAATACTCTGCGAAAACTGCTCACAGCTGTTTGATGACTTAGTTGTCCTATATGTCCACACACAAAAAATTACATTTCAATTAGGCCTGGGCAAATGTCAACAGTTTTGTGGAAGAAAAACTAATGGAAGGCTAATAATTATCTCCTTATTTTTGTTTTAAATTATTTAAAAAATAAAAATTTGGAACCCTAGGTTCATTCAAATCCTATAATTTTTTCTATCCATTTAGATTTATCATTATCATGCTCATGAATCTTGTCATTGGCAATGTTGAATACTATTGAATAATGCTATGAATTGCTAATATTTCCATTCGTATTGTCGTTTTATTTTGTAAAACATTAAGGAAACTTAGGCTTTTTTCGATTGATCCATAGATTTCAATTCATCAACATGACGCCCGTGAACATTGTCATTGACGACATAGCACACGTGTGCATGGATCACATGGTCGTATTAGAATGATGTCGTAGGTCTACTGCAGACCTGTTTACTTTGATGATTGAGGCGACCAATTTAGATGTCTTTTGCGATTCTCCGTGGAGACCCGTCAGAACAACAATTTTAAAGAGACCCGGTTTAAAAAAAAAAATTCCCTACCAATAGGGATGAGGGAGGTTGGTGTCCGAACGAAATAAGGACTTGACCAGCACGGAAAGACTAGTGGGTTAGTACTAGGCTAAATCTTAGTACAGTGATATTTAGCTAGCTATTTATGACAACAAGAGGCATTAGTATGACAAGAACCGCGAAACAATGCGATGATATTTGTATAGCCTTAATAAATGATATTTAATTGACCATTGACTCTATTAGATCCAAAGTAATTTTTGTAGGTATTAGGAAGTATATGTTCTAGGTTTTAATTATAGTATACAAGCAAAGGGCACACAAGGGTCAGTTTTCCACTTACTTTCGGTCGGCCACTACATTCATCGCTGTTATTAGTGCTGTGAATAAAATCAAAGCAAGCGCCCTGAAATGATTAACCACATTTAAGAAGTTATGTGCCGAGAACGACGGTGGATTTGAACTTTCGCAGGCACAGACTGACATTCTTTGACATTGGCTATCGCAGACTGACATTCTTTGACATTGGCTATCGCAGACTGACATTCTTTGACATTGGCTATCGCAGACGGAATTCTTTGACATTGGCTATCGCAGACTGACATTCTTTGACATTGGCTATCGCAGACGGACATTCTTTGACATTGGCTATCGCAGACGGACATTCTTTGACATTGGCTATCACAGACTGACATTCTTTGACGTTTGCTGTCACAGACTGACATTCTTTGACATTGGCTATCGCAGACTGACATTCTTTGACGTTTGCTGTCACAGACTGAAATTCTTTGACATTGGCTATCGCAGACTGACATTCTTTGACGTTTGCTGTCACAAACTGACATTCTTTGACATTTGCTATCGCAGACTGACATTCTTTGACATTGGCTATCGCAGACTGACATTCTTTGACATTGGCTATCGCAGACGGAATTCTTTGACATTGGCTATCGCAGACTGACATTCTTTGACATTGGCTATCGAAGACGGACATTTTTTGACATTGGCTATCGCAAACGGACATTCTTTGACATTGGCTATCGCAGACGGACATTTTTTTACATTGGCTATCGCAGACGGACATTCTTTGACGTTTGCTGTCACAGACTGACATTCTTTGACATTGGCTATCGCAGACTGACATTCTTTGACGTTTGCTGTCACAGACTGAAATTCTTTGACATTGGCTATCGCAGACTGACATTCTTTGACGTTTGCTGTCACAGACTGAAATTCTTTGACATTGGCTATCGCAGACTGACATTCTTTGACGTTTGCTGTCACAGACTGACATTCTTTTACATTTGCTGTCACATACTGACATTCTTTGAAGTTTGCTGTCACAGACTGACATTCTTTGACATTTGCTGTCACAGATTGACATTCTTTGACGTTTGCTGTCACAGAGTGATATTCTTTCACGTTTGCTTTCACAGGCTGAAATTCTTTGACATTCAAACAGCAAGCCTTCGAATGCATTTGACAAATTGCTACAAACCTGTTTGATGGCACAGATGTTTGTACACATGTTAGCTTCAGAGATATAAAGAACAACATTGCTTATCTTCTACACTCATTTTCCGAATTCAATGAGATGAATTTATAGTGGAAAGGAATGATGTTAAATTATCAAAAACAACAAAAAATCAATTATATCTTCATGTGTATCTTCATATGTATCTAAATTAATTATTTTCATATCCAATATTGAACTCGCTGGGTTATTCCAATTGCCAAACATGTCTGAACTAGAAGAGAAATGTGGTATACCAGATAAGGATCTGGAAGTATCATGTGACCATTTGAATATGCTACATCCAGATCTATCTATGTCAGGGGTCTCAAACTCGCGGCCCGCGGGCCATTTGCGGCCCGCAAGACGATATTTTGCGGCCCGCTACATGACAGCAAAGTTTAGTGTTAATGCGGTCAGCACATTTTCGCCATTGTCATATTTATAATGTGAACCTCCGCGACGGTTTCTGTCAGTTCTCCTCAGCTAGTCTAATGCTGATTTTTATTATAGTTGGATAGATTTGGACGCTGATTATAATGGTAAAAACCTTTTCAAAGTCGGACAAAACGTTTTCACTTTATTGCATTCATCAGACAAACATGACCAAAAAGCAGTTTTGAGAAAACTTTTAAAAGTAATTTCTCGAGTAATGCACAACGATGTTTGTGTCAATCACAGCAACCTGACGCAGTCTCAAAGAATCCCTTTTATCCGCTTCTGTTTTGTCATCATTAAGCTTCAACTTGCTGAGTGTCATCCAAGACTTGACATCATCAATGCACCCCCGCAAAGTCTGGACAGCGGAATCGACAAGAGATGGATGAGTATGCATGTATAGCTGTGTATCATCTGCAAATGACTGGTTCTCAACAGCATGCCTCCCGAGCAAGAGGAGTAGTGGTCTGGTATACATTATGAATAGAACCGGACCCAAAACGGACCCCTGTGGCACTCCGTACACCAAATCAGCACTGCCGGAGAGACAGCCATCGACAGAGACCATTTGCGTTCTATCAGAGAGGTAGGACCTAAACCAAGCCAAAACCGAACCAGAAATTCCAAAGTAGTTTTCAAGGGTTTTGAAAAGGATTTCATGGTCAACAGTGTCAAAGGCCGCACTGAGGTCTAAGAGGATCAAAATGGAGACATTACCGCTGTCCATTGCGCGCAAGAGGTCATTACTGACTCTCAAGAGAGCTGTCTCCGTGCTATGGAAATGTCTATAGGCCGACTGATTAGAACTGAGAAGAGAGTGATCATTTAAGTAAGCAAAAAGTTGTTTTAGGACTAGTTTTTCAATAACTTTAGATAAAAATGATAAGTTAGATACAGGTCTATAGTTTTTTAAATTATTTTCATCCAGACCGGGCTTCTTAAGCAATGGTTTGATGACAGCTGATTTGCAAAGAGGCGGAACAGTGCCAGAATATAAGCTTTCATTTATTATGCGGGTTATTGTTGGGAGCAAGATATCTAATGACTCAACCAACAGGGGGGTTGGGATGGGATCCAAATAACATGACGTATGTTTAGATTTTAGGATTATATTTTTTACCTCAAGTTCTGAAACAGGTTTAAAAATATTAAAATGGGAAGTAAGACAAGGGAAAGGAGGCAATTCAAGGGGAGGGGCATCAAGACGATCAAGCTCAGCTCGAATGTCAGCTACTTTGCTTGTAAAGAAATTACAGAAAATATCTGGTTGCTTGGGCAGGGGAAACACCGAAGGAAGCGCAGTTCCTTTGTTACTCCCCCTAAGGTGACCACAAACATCAAACAACTGCCTGCTGGTTTTACCCATAGTTATCTTTTGGCTAAAATACGTAGTCTTTGCACGACAAACAATCTGATTGACACGCTTCTTGGCAGCGTAAAATATCTGCTTAAAAACCACAAGACCTGACCTTAACCACTTCTTTTCTGCACTACGGCGCTCTTTCTTGGCACTGCGTAGTTCCTCCTTGATGGTCGCATACCAGGGAGATGACCGCTTTAGACTAAAATTGCGGCGGGTGACAGGGGCGTGTCGGTCAAGCACAGCGCGCAATGCACGGTCTAGTGATTCCAATGTAGGGCAGAGGGCAGGGGACACTTCTACGCTTAGGTCATGCTTAAATGCATCCCTGTTTATAGCTCGCAGACTGCGCACCTCCCTAAACTGAGGGGGAGGGTTGGGGGCACTAACACTAAGTTCACAAATAACACAGAAGTGGTCAGAGGACAGCTCTTGTGTGATTGAAGTAGATCTAACTACACCATCTTGAGGCCTATGTAGTACCCAGTCAAGAATATGTCCACGATTATGAGTCGGTTGGTCGACCGATTGGTGAAGACTGAATAAATCCAAGAGATCCAACATCCTAGCAGTGGAGGGGTGCTGTGGTTGATCAAAATGGAAGTTCATGTCGCCTAGTACAATGTAAGTCCCGGTCAATGTGTTGCAGTGGTCAATCAAATCCGGGAATTCTCGATGAAACACTGAGTCGGTCAATTTATTTTTCTTACTAGGGAAGGTGCGATATATGCACATGAAATGAACTGTCTGCTGGGGCACTGACAGTGTAAATTGAACTACCTCAAAAGACGTGTGGACGAATGGGAGGTCTGTGACAAAAGCTGTATGATGGGACAACGTGTCTCTATATATAATAGCAAGGCCTCCGCCGCGAGTTGAACGGGGAAATGATCTGGCAGAATAGCCATAGGGAGCGAGATCGGTGCACTTCAAAGTTCAGGGCCAAACGTACTGACGAGCCTCTTCAAGCTATACTCAGGGTCTCAATCTCACTCTGGCCAAATGTTTCTCAGCTGCGTAAGAAGAAGCGCTTCCAGGTTTTAGCAACAATAAGTAGGATGAAGAAAGTGTAGGCTAGTTCTTGAGAACCCTTAATGTTGTTATTTGCTATTATAAAGGTTGAGCACACTGTTACAGTTGTTGAATTTTTAATCAATTTTTTTGTGGAATACTTGATGCGGCCCAATCGCACTCAGACTCTACCTCCTACGGCCCACGGATGATTTGAGTTTGAGACCCCTGATCTAAGCTTTTTAGGATCTACATTCCATATTAGATGATGAAACAATTTTCCAAAACCCTGACAGTCTGCTTTGTGGAAGATGAGTTGATTCAGCTTAAAAATGATCTAGATCTGAAATCACTGTTCAAGAGCTCGTAGCTGGAGCTTTTGGTTACAAAAAGGAATCATTCTACGCTGAGGAGAGTCGGTAAGAAGCCCCTCGTTGTCTTTCCTATACCACAGCATAGAAATAGGCTCCAGAGAATTGAACCAGACGATATTTCAGTCCCTTTAAGAGTTCCAGACTTTGAAAATAATGATCTAACTCTACAAAGCCCTACCAACGCATTTATCAAAATCTTGATTTATAATTATCATATTTAAAATGTTGTGGACGTGGTGTCACTGGACCAAGATATTGAACTTCATTTGTAAAATGTTAACTATCTGTTACAATTTTGCATTTTATGAATTTATAATATAGAAATTCGGACAAAACTACTATTCATGTAGAGTATACATCATCCCCACTGAGTAGTGTTGTCATAAGTCTAAAAGATCACCATATGGTAGTTGTGTAAGGAGCCTGCACGTCGTCTCAAGTCTACAATGTAGTCTGATGAAGACAGGGAATGACGGTGCACTGTCATTTGTTCTGGCTCCCATCCCGTCACATGACCAATGACCGTTTCCCCTTGGTTTCTTTGCCACGAGCCCACCAGGCACCATTGACCAAGGTTAAATTGACCATGGTTGAGGTGATCCGGCCACAGAGCCCAACGGTTTAATTTAACCAGGATTGAAGGGAGATTGTTTCCTAGAGATTGGCTTAATGAGGTTACTTTGGGGGCAGAGCGTGACCCGTTTACCCAGAGGAGGAAAGCCATTGCCAACCCCTGCGTTAACCAGCCAGCCAGACCGCGCACCCTGCCAAGATAATTCTTGTCTTAACTAACGAAGTCAAGGAAGCTTAATTATTGCCTAAAGCTATTAACGGTATTCCTGGTGGTCAAGGAATTATGGCATGTTCCCTGTTACCACGGTCTGCTGCTGGCACTCTTTGTTCGTGGGGGGGGGGGGGGGGGGGGGGGGTGGGGTGGTAGTTGCCGGGGAAGAAGAAGATCTGCCATGTTCCTTGTTACCACGGTCTGCTGCTCGACCTCTTTGTGGGTGTCACTACAATCTTAAACATTCAAAATCAAGGAATATCATAAGAATATCTTAAGTCCAATTGCCCAAACTTGTACCAATCATTGACCAAATCGTTGGTCCAATCATTGACCCAATCAGTCAATTCTGATTTATTCCAAAAGTATTTATTAAAAAAATTGCACGTTACATTAAAAGACAATTGACTTAAAATCTGTGTCTATAGCTATCAAACAAGATCCTTTTGATATTCATAAAAAATAGTTCTTTGTATGATCATCAAACAACAACGATCTTTGTATAGCTATTAAGCAGCAAGATCTTTGTATAGCCATCAAACAAGAAGATCTTTGTACAGCCATCAAGCAAGAAGATCTCGATATTAGCTACTTCTAGAAACTTATCAGGTAGCCCGTTATTGGTTAGTGAATTCCTGGAGTAGGCAAGGATGTGAAAGGCTGTAGAAACGGGTTTGGTGTAATTAAGATAATGAGTGTTGGGTCGTAACACAGGGAATGTTTGGTCGTAACACAGGGAATGTTGGGTCGTAACACAGGGAATGTTGGGTTGTAACACAGGGAATGTTGGGTCGTAACACAGGGAATGTTGGGTTGTAACACAGGGAATGTTGGATCGTAACACAGGGAATTTTGGGTCGTGACACAGGGAATGTTGGGTCGTAACACAGGGAAGGTTGGGTCATAACACAGAGAATGTTGGACCGTAACACAGGTAATGTTGAATCATATCACAAGGTATGTTGGGTCGTAATATAACGAATGTTGGGTCGTAACACAGGGAATGTTACTTTGTTTAGTTAGGAATGGCTACTATATTATGTTTGTTCCGTAGGGCAGCCTTGTGATTCAGATTTTGTGACCCTGCCTTAACCATTCCATAACTACTTTAAAATACTTGTAAAATACTTAGCCAGATCTAAAACGCAGGATGAACTCTCACAAAAACCATTTGAACTCAACACTAAAATTTGAGACTAAGATGTCTGAAGGCGCGGGCTTTGATGTGTGTTTTCCCGTCATGCAACTGTTTTTCCCGAGTGTACCTTGGCATTAAGTCAGTGTCTGGTTCCTGAGTTCAAGGCTGTAACCTTTCGGGTGTAAAATCACGTGTCAAAGATAGCCTGTAGGGCTGTAAGCTTAATAGGTGGATGAATTGTGCCCATTACATTCATCTGGCAGTGAGAAGATGTCAGTGAGTAGTTGCTAGTGAGTAGTTGCCAGTGTATAGTTGCCAGTAAATAGTTGCCAAAGAATATTTGCCAGTAAGTAGTTGCCAGTGAGTAGTTGCCAGTGAGTAATTGCCAGTAAATAGTTGCCAGTGAATAGTTGCCAGTGCGTAGTGGACAGTAATGAGTCACACCTGAATGACGCAAGATAAGAATGGTCCCCTTTCAAGTGGGTGTCTTAGTCAAGAATAAGCAGCGTCACCACTCTACCTCACCAACCCCTGTGACTGCTGTACGTTAACACACTGTCAGATGAAAAGATTAAAGAATGAAATGCAGGGCACGCTCCTATCTTTACATAATGGTAGAATACATAATGAACTACGCTCCTAACCTTATATAATGGTAGATTACAGAATGAACTACGCTCCTATCCTTACATAATGGTAGATTACAGAATGAACTACGCTCCTATCCTTATATAATGGTAGATTACATAATAAACTACGTCCGTAGTCCCTATCATTTCATGACGGTAGATTACAGAATGAGTGTAATGAGACGAAACACCCGTGGTATACTAAATATTGAGTGTGTGCAGCTGGCCATTAGAATAATGAAGTCTAAGCTAAAATGGGTTTCCTCCCATTCTGAGTTAACAGATGCGTGATATCTAATAAAAGTGCCAAAGGAACAGTTGTGTGAAGCATAATATACCAGGCAGCAAGTGTCATCAGTAACAAAAGTGGCAGCAGGCAGTAAGTGTGATCAGTAATAAAAGTGGCAGCAGGCAGTGAGTGTGATCAGTAATAAAAGTGGCAGCAGGCAGTGAGTGTGATCAGTAACACAAGTGGCAGCAGGCAGTGAGTGTGATCAGTAATAAAAGTGGCAGCAGGCAGTGAGTGTGATCAGTAACACAAGTGGCAGCAGGCAGTGAGTGTGATCAGTAATAAAAGTGGCAGCAGGCAGTGAGTGTGATCAGTAATAAAAGTGGCAGCAGGCAGTGAGTGTGATCAGTAATAAAAGTGGCAGCAGGCAGTGAGTGTGATCAGTAATAAAAGTGGCAGCAGGCAGTGAGTGTGATCAGTAATAAAAGTGGCAGCAGGCAGTGAGTGTGATCAGTAATAAAAGTGGCAGCAGGCAGTGAGTGTGATCAGTAATAAAAGTGGCAGCAGGCAGTGAGTGTGATCAGTAATAAAAGTGGCAGCAGGCAGTGAGTGTGATCAGTAATAAAAGTGGCAGCAGGCAGTGAGTGTGATCAGTAATAAAAGTGGCAGCAGGCAGTGAGTGTGATCAGTAATAAAAGTGGCAGCAGGCAGTGAGTGTGATCAGTAATAAAAGTGGCAGCAGGCAGTGAGTGTGATCAGTAATAAAAGTGGCAGCAGGCAGTGAGTGTGATCAGTAATAAAAGTGGCAGCAGGCAGTGAGTGTGATCAGTAATAAAAGTGGCAGCAGGCAGTGAGTGTGATCAGTAATAAAAGTGGCAGCAGGCAGTGAGTGTGATCAGTAATAAAAGTGGCAGCAGGCAGTGAGTGTGATCAGTAATAAAAGTGGCAGCAGGCAGTGAGTGTGATCAGTAATAAAAGTGGCAGCAGGCAGTGAGTGTGATCAGTAATAAAAGTGGCAGCAGGCAGTGAGTGTGATCAGTAATAAAAGTGGCAGCAGGCAGTGAGTGTGATCAGTAATAAAAGTGGCAGCAGGCAGTGAGTGTGATCAGTAACACAAGTGGCAGCAGGCAGTGAGTGTGATCAGTAATAAAAGTGGCAGCAGGCAGTAAGTGTGATCAGTAACAAAAGTGGCAGCAGGCAGTGAGTGTGATCAGTAACACAAGTGGCAGCAGGCAGTGAGTGTGATCAGTAACAAAAGTGCCACCAGGCAGCGAGTGTTATCAGTAACAAAAGTGGCAGCAGGCAGTAAGTGTGATCAGTAATAAAAGTGGCAGCAGGCAGTGAGTGTGATCAGTAACAAAAGTGCCACCAGGCAGCGAGTGTTATCAGTAACAAAAGTGGCAGCAGGCAGTAAGTGTGATCAGTAATAAAAGTGGCAGCAGGCAGTAAGTGTGATCAGTAACACAAGTGCCACCAGGCAGCGAGTGTTATCAGTAAAAAAAGTGGCAGCAGGCAGTAAGTGTGATCAGTAATAAAAGTGGCAGCAGGCAGTGAGTGTGATCAGTAACAAAAGTGGCAGCAGGCAGTAAGTGTGATCAGTAATAAAAGTGGCAGCAGGCAGTAAGTGTGATCAGTAACAAAAGTGGCAGCAGGCAGTAAGTGTGATCAGTAATAAAAGTGGCAGCAGGCAGTAAGTGTGATCAGTAATAAAAGTGGCAGCAGGCAGTGAGTGTGATCAGTAATAAAAGTGGCAGCAGGCAGTAAGTGTGATCAGTAATAAAAGTGGCAGCAGGCAGTGAGTGTGATCAGTAATAAAAGTGGCAGCAGGCAGTGAGTGTGATCAGTAATAAAAGTGGCAGCAGGCAGTGAGTGTGATCAGTAATAAAAGTGGCAGCAGGCAGTGAGTGTGATCAGTAATAAAAGTGGCAGCAGGCAGTGAGTGTGATCAGTAATAAAAGTGGCAGCAGGCAGTGAGTGTGATCAGTAATAAAAGTGGCAGCAGGCAGTGAGTGTGATCAGTAATAAAAGTGGCAGCAGGCAGTGAGTGTGATCAGTAATAAAAGTGGCAGCAGGCAGTGAGTGTGATCAGTAATAAAAGTGGCAGCAGGCAGTGAGTGTGATCAGTAATAAAAGTGGCAGCAGGCAGTGAGTGTGATCAGTAATAAAAGTGGCAGCAGGCAGTGAGTGTGATCAGTAATAAAAGTGGCAGCAGGCAGTGAGTGTGATCAGTAATAAAAGTGGCAGCAGGCAGTGAGTGTGATCAGTAATAAAAGTGGCAGCAGGCAGTGAGTGTGATCAGTAATAAAAGTGGCAGCAGGCAGTGAGTGTGATCAGTAATAAAAGTGGCAGCAGGCAGTGAGTGTGATCAGTAATAAAAGTGGCAGCAGGCAGTGAGTGTGATCAGTAATAAAAGTGGCAGCAGGCAGTGAGTGTGATCAGTAATAAAAGTGGCAGCAGGCAGTGAGTGTGATCAGTAATAAAAGTGGCAGCAGGCAGTGAGTGTGATCAGTAATAAAAGTGGCAGCAGGCAGTGAGTGTGATCAGTAATAAAAGTGGCAGCAGGCAGTGAGTGTGATCAGTAATAAAAGTGGCAGCAGGCAGTGAGTGTGATCAGTAATAAAAGTGGCAGCAGGCAGTGAGTGTGATCAGTAACAAAAGTGGCAGCAGGCAGTAAGTGTGATCAGTAATAAAAGTGGCAGCAGGCAGTAAGTGTGATCAGTAATAAAAGTGGCAGCAGGCAGTGAGTGTGATCAGTAATAAAAGTGGCAGCAGGCAGTAAGTGTGATCAGTAATAAAAGTGCCACTAGACAGTAACTGTGTTCAGTATCAAAAGTGCCACTAGACAGTAAGTGTGATCAGTATCAAAAGTGCCACTAGACAGTAAGTGTTATCAGTATCAAAAGTGCCATTAGACAGTAAGTGTGATCAGTATCAAAAGTGCCACTAGACAGTAAGTGTTATCAGTATCAAAAGTGCCATTAGACAGTAAGTGTGAACAGTATCAAAAGTGCCACTAGACAGTAAGTGTGAACAGTATCAAAAGTGCCACTAGACAGTAAGTGTGAACAGTATCAAAAGTGCCACTAGACAGTAAGGGGTATTCCTGAGAAAAGTGACGTATGTACACATGTGTTACCGTAGCTTGAGCTCTAGACATAGAATACCTTGAGGCCGTCCACTAAGTGGGCCAGGCTATATTTTGACAATTTTAGCCCTTCTTTCTTCCTGTCACAATCTGTCACAAATCTTAGACGTTCAAAAAAACGTCAAACTTTCGAACTAAAAAATTAAAAAGAAAATTAACAACTACTTAACAACTAATTAACAACTTTTAACTACTTAACAACTAATTAACAACTAATTAACAACTAATTAACAACTAACTAACTAAACTATTCCATTTATAAAATTGAAACCTTCGGATAGAATCCATCTGTCACAACAGAAAGCGTCAACACCGCTTTCAATGACAGAATCCATCTGTCACAGCAGAAAGCGTCAACACCGCTTTCAATGACAGAATCCATCTGTCACAGCAGAAAGCGTCAACACCGCTGTCAATGACAGAATCCATCTGTCACAGCAGAAAGCGTCAACACCGCTGTCAATGACAGAATCCATCTGTCACAGCAGAAAGCGTCAACACCGCTGTCAATGACAGAATCCATCTGTCACAGCAGAAAGCATCAACACCGCTGTCAATGACAGAATCCATCTGTCACAACAGAAAGTGCCAGCACCGCTGTCAGTGACAGAATACACCTGTCACAACAGAAAGTGCCAGCACCGCTGTCAGTGACAGAATACACCTGTCACAACAGAAAGTGCCAGCACCGCTGTCAATTTCAATTTTTATACGGATTATAATATTAAAAATTGTGACATCCCACAAGATCTATTTACCCCCCCCCCCC
>CAXITT010000013.1:1687033-1762625 GCA_964033795.1 Lymnaea stagnalis | reverse complement strand
GTAGGATTTTAGAACTGTCTGTAGGCCTAGTGCTTGAGATCCGGCAGGTAGGACTTAGAACTGGCAGTAGGCCTAGTGATTGAGGGCTGGCAGGTAGGATTTTAGAACTGTCTGTAGGCCTAGTGCTTGAGGGCTGGCAGGTAGGATTTAGAACTGTCTGTAGGCCTAGTGCTTGAGGCCCGGCAGGTAGGATTTTAGAACTGTTTGTAGGCTTAGTGCTTGAGGGCCGGCAGGTAGGATTTAGAACTGTCTGTAGGCCTAGTGCTTGAGGGCCAGAAGGTAGGATTTTAGAACTGTCTGTAGGCCTAGTGCTTGAGGGCCCGGCAGGTAGGATTTTAGAACTGTCTGTAGGCCTAGTGCTTGAGGGCCCAGCAGGTAGGACTTAGAAATGTCTGTTGGCCTAGTGCTTGAGGGCCCGGCAGGTAGGATATTAGAACTGTCTGTAGGCCTAGTGCTTGAGGGTCCGGCAGGAAGGATTTTAGAACTGTCTGTAGGCCTAGTGCTTGAGGGCCCGGCAGGTAGGACTTAGACCTGTCTGTAGGCCTAGTGCTTGAGGGCCCGGCAGGTAGGATTTTAGAACTGTCTGTAGGCCTTGTGCTTGAGGGCCCGGCAGGTAGGACTTAGACCTGACTGTAGGCATAGTGCTTGAGGTCCGGCAGGTAGGATTTTAGAACTGTCTGTAGGCCTAGTGCTTGAGGGCTGGCAGGTAGGATTTTAGAACTGTCTGTAGGCCTAGTGGTTGGGGGCTGGCAGGTAGGATTTTAGAACTGTCTGTAGGCCTAGTGCTTGAGGGCTGGCAGGTAGGATTTAGAACTGTCTGTAGGCCTAGTGCTTGAGCCCCGGCAGGTAGGATTTTAGAACTGTTTGTAGGCCTAGTGCTTGAGGGCCAGAAGGTAGGATTTTAGAACTGTCTGTAGGCCTAGTGCTTGAGGGCCCGGCAGGTAGGATTTTAGAACTGTCTGTAGGCCTAGTGCTTGAGGGCCAGAAGGTAGGATTTTAGAACTGTCTGTAGGCCTAGTGCTTGAGGGCCCGGCAGGTAGGATTTTAGAACTCTCTGTAGGCCTAGTGCTTGATGCCAGGCAGGTAGGATTTTAGAACTGTCTGTAGGCCTAGTGCTTGAGTCCCGACAGGTAGGATTTTAGAACTGTCTGTAGGCCTAGTGCTTGAGGCCTGGCAGGTAGGATTTTAGAACTGTATGTAGGCCTAGTGCTTGAGGGATGGCAGATAGGATTTTAGAACTGTCTGTAGGCCTAGTGCTTTAGGGCCAGCAGGTAGGGTTTAGAACTGTCTGTGGGCCTAGTGTTTGAGGCCCGGCAGGTAGGATTGAGAACTGTCTGTAAGCCTAGTGTTTGAGGGCCAACAGGTAGGATTTAG
This sequence comes from Lymnaea stagnalis, assembly GCA_964033795.1. Lineage (NCBI taxonomy): Eukaryota > Metazoa > Mollusca > Gastropoda > Lymnaeidae > Lymnaea > Lymnaea stagnalis. Next base: position 1,761,251 of record CAXITT010000013.1, on the reverse strand, counting down.
GACTATCTGTAGGCCTAGTGTTTAAAGGCCGGCTTATATGATAGAAAATCAAAAGTTCACTCTTTTTTATAACACTTGGACCCATTGGGTATTTTCTCAAAATCTTTAACAGGTGTAAAAAAGACTGCCACCTGTTAAGCCCGAGATATTTTATAGTTTACTAAATCGCACAATTTTAATGGCTTATAACGCAGCTGTAAATTTGGATGTAGACTTGACTTCAAGCTTTGTTGAAAGTTTAAGACATTAGGTAATAAAGCTATACGCTTGCCTCACGCCTGTCTAACGTCGGTCTAACATCGTTCTATCGTCGGTCTAACGTCGTTCTAACGTCGGTCTAATGCCGGTCTAACGTCTGTTTAATTCTGTGGGTTTTCGATTCAAGTCTGAACATATCTTGTTCCTATCTTGTTCCATTCACTCTTTATCTTGTTCCATGCTCTCTTTACCTTGTTCCATTCACTATTTGTCACCCTTTAAGCCCACAGAGAATGTGGTTCATGAATGGAACCATCTTAAGCCTGTGTAGTAGCCATAGAAAATGTATTCCACTAGCCACCATCTGAACCAGCCTATGAACGGCACGCATGCTATCACATTACGTCATTACGCGTACTGTCTAGGTATGTGGTCCCATTTCGCGACACAGTAAGACAAGTACCTACATAACCCTTGGCGTAAAATATGTCCGTGCCATCGGTGAGTACATACATCACCCTGAGCTTAAATTACATCACTGCCATTGGCGAGTACCTACATTACTATGAGCTTAAAATTCGTCACTGTCTTTAGCAAATGCCTACGTTAGCCTTAGCTTCAAATATGTCACAGCCATCGCCCGGCATCCACATTACCTTTAATTATAAACTCAATGTTGGGCACATAGGTTGCCCATTTCAAACTACTTTCTCTTTCCAGCTTGAGGTGAACGAGAGCTGACTATCGTTGTAATTAATATTCATATTAACTATTATTAATTTAATCTTAAACATCTTCTTCCAATTTTTTTTTCCAAATTATTTTCACCATTAATAACTTAACCAATGTCTTAATCTTATTAAGTTAATCTCAAATTTTGATCACATTTCCCATCTCTTTCCATCATTTCTCATCTCTGACAAAACACGTGTTTACATTCAAAGAGAGAGAGAGAGAGAGAGAGAGGGGGAGGGAGGGAGAGAGAGGGAGGGAGGGAGGGAAGGAGGGGGGATGGTATAAGTCTCAGGCACAGGTTAAGTTAACTTACTCCAAGTGGTGGTATTAATTTTAGGAATGAGTTAAGTTAACTTACTCCAAGTGGTGGTATTAGTTTTAGGAATGAGTTAACTTACTCCAAGTGGTGGTATTAGTTTTAGGAATGAGTTAAGTTAACTTACTCCAAGTGGTGGTATTAGTTTTAGGAATGAGTTAAGTTAACTTACTCCAAGTGGTGGTATTAGTTTTAGGAATGAGTTAAGTTAACTTACTCCAAGTGGTGGTATTAGTTTTAGGAATGAGTTAAGTTAACTTACTCCAAGTGGTGGTATTAGTTTTAGGAATGAGTTAAGTTAACTTACTCCAAGTGGTGGTATTAGTTTTAGGAATGAGTTAAGTTAACTTACTCCAAGTGGTGGTATTAGTTTTAGGAATGAGTTAAGTTAACTTACTCCAAGTGGTGGTATTAGTTTTAGGAATGAGTTAAGTTAACTTACTCCAAGTGGTGGTATTAGTTTTAGGAATGAGTTAAGTTAACTTACTCCAAGTGGTGGTATTAGTTTTAGGAATGAGTTAAGTTAACTTACTCCAAGTGGTGGTATTAGTTTTAGGAATGAGTTAAGTTAACTTACTCCAAGTGGTGGTATTAGTTTTAGGAATGAGTTAAGTTAACTTACTCCAAGTGGTGGTATTAGTTTTAGGAATGAGTTAAGTTAACTTACTCCAAGTGGTGGTATTAGTTTTAGGAATGAGTTAAGTTAACTTACTCCAAGTGGTGGTATTAGTTTTAGGAATGAGTTAAGTTAACTTACTCCAAGTGGTGGTATTAGTTTTAGGAATGAGTTAAGTTAACTTACTCCAAGTGGTGGTATTAGTTTTAGGAATGAGTTAAGTTAACTTACTCCAAGTGGTGGTATTAGTTTTAGGAATGAGTTAAGTTAACTTACTCCAAGTGGTGGTATTAGTTTTAGGAATGGGTTAAGTTAACTTACTCCAAGTGGTGGTATTAGTTTTAGGAATGAGTTAAGTTAACTTACTCCAAGTGGTGGTATTAGTTTTAGGAATGGGTTAAGTTAACTTACTCCAAGGGGTGGTATTAGTTTTAGGAATGAGTTAAGTTAACTTACTCCAAGTGGTGGTATTTGTTTTAGGAATGAGTTAAGTTAACTTACTCCAAGTGGTGGTATTAGTTTTAGGAATGAGTTAAGTTAACTTACTCCAAGTGGTGGTATTAGTTTTAGGAATGAGTTAAGTTAACTTACTCCAAGTGGTGGTATAGTTTTAGGAATGAGTTAAGTTAACTTACTCCAAGTGGTGGTATTAGTTTTAGGAATGGGTTAAGTTAACTTACTCCAAGTGGTGGTATTAGTTTTAGGAATGGGTTAAGTTAACTTACTCCAAGTGGTGGTATTAGTTTTAGGAATGGGTTAAGTTAACTTACTCCAAGTGGTAGTATTAGTTTTAGGAATGGGTTAAGTTAACTTAAGACAATGTTGGAAGCCTTCATTTCATTTTATATAACTAATTATAAAAAGTGTTTGACTGCAATAAAGCTTCCATTTTATAGCTATGAACTAATAATGTTCCCCACTTCCTTTCCCTTTTTCCCTTTTATATCATAAGACTAGTCACGACATACACATTCTAATATGTTCTTGCTATGTGTGATATGTTTCTTATATAAAAGTCAAAACTTCCTCAAAGTGTGATGAAAAAATATATATAACCTTTACCCTCCAAGTCCCCACACTGCTGGGCGCTTGTGACAGCTCTTAGCCCATGTGACAACTTTTAGCCCTTGTGACAACTCTTAACCTTGTGACAACTCTTAGCCCTTGTGACAACTCTTAACCCTTGTGACAACTCTTAGTCCTTGTGACAACTCTTAGCCCTTGTGAAAACTCTTAGCCCTGGTGACAACTCTTAGTCCTTGTGACAACTCTTGTAACTCAAAATATCTACTCTGAATACATGTTACCACTATTTACATGATAAGTCCACGTTTACAGCTTCCCAATAATTGAAGTGATAACTACACGACTACATCTTCCCAGTTTTTGACAGTATTAATTCCACGAATGCCCCTTTCCTATACTTGAGTCACCCTGCCCCCTCCCCCCCCCCCAATCTCTCCATTGTAATTGCCGTAAACTGTCCAACATATTGTTCATTGACGCCAGCGCGGCTGTAAAGAGCAAAGAATAATTTTGCAACTATTTGGAATTAAGTCTCAGTTTATGGCTTGAAAATCGTAAAAACTGTATCTGTGCACTCGACATGATTTCTCAGCATCGCCAGGTTCCACGAAATAAAAGAACTCTGATGGACGAGGGTCAGTCGACAACTCTCTTGTCTCCCCGTGTTCTGTCCGCATCCAAGCAGACGATTAATGCAAATTGGCCAAAGTATCTTGGCTTCCAGACGGCTTCCCCCACGTTCAATAGCAGAGATTCTTCCACCCACTGAACACGCACAATTTCTCAAATGTAAATTAGCATTGTAAATTGGAGTGGCAAATTCTATTTTGCCGACAGTTTCACTTGACGCGGCCTCTCCTCTGATAATGCGCTTATTTGTCTATGATTTTAGCGCCAACTCTTGGGCCTCGGGACGTACATGTGAGGATACCTTTAAAAAATGCTCATTGAATTTTCCTTTTCTGAAATCGATAGAATAAAAAGTGAAAAGAACGGCGATAATTTTTTTTTTTTTTTTTTTGTTTAAAAGGATAACATATTTGTTTTTTAGGTCAGATACTTTAACAGAGGGTTTATGTTAATTTAAAAAATGCTCATTGAATTTTCCTTTTCTGAAATCGATAGAATAAAAAGTGAAAAGAACGGCGATAATTTTTTTTTTTTTTTTTTTTTTTTGTTTAAAAGGATAACATATTTGTTTTTTAGGTCAGATACTTTAACAGAGGGTTTATGTTAATACCAAATAAATTTCATCAATGGCCAGGTCATAAATTGTGGTCCTGGGGATATACTTGGGCCATTAATACTAACGAAAATGATATTTTTTTGTTTAAAATGTGAATTCTATTGATGATATCAGAAAGCGAAAGAAGTAGTAATATTTGCGCTTAATAGAGGCTGAATTTGGCCATGATAAGTTTTAATTTAGGCTTATTTTGGCAATGATAAGTTTTAATTTAGGCTGATCTTGGCAATGATAAGTTTTATTTGAGGCTGAATGTGACAATGATAAGTTTTAATTGAGGCTGAATTTGACAATGATAAGTTTTGATATAGGTTCATTTTTGACAATGATAAGTTTTAATTTTGGCTGAATTTGACCATGGTCGATTTGAAAGTTTATTTAAGCTCCATTGTGAATACCATTAATCTTTCTTTCGAGAGCTTTTCCATAACTTATTCATCAGCCTACAACCGTTGTTCCGGTTTCATCGCCACTGTGTTAGGATACAAGTCTGTTATTCAATTATAGAAAAACAAAGATAGCAAAGCAAAACTATAACTTCCATCACCCACCAAGTGCCATCAATCAGCCGTAAGATCCGTTCAGCGTCCCAGAAATTGCATGTGTGCCAATCACTTTCGATGATTGTGGATTGTAAAAATGTGAACCCTATACGACTAACACTATTGTATTTGCCATAAATTTACATTCAGAACCATGTCTCTTATCACTATTGTAAATTTCCATCTTTAATTTTTTTTTTACATCCATTTCCCAACCATAAATATTCATATCCTTCAACAACTCTGCCATTATCTTTTTCTACTTCGCTTATTCCTCTAGACCAACACTAATCTCTGACACTCTCACATGCGACTTCTCATTCATTCATTTCCAATTTAACCACACGGAAAAAAAAAGGTAAAAAAGTATCACAACCGCCCTCTCTTTGAAACACTGCCCCCCCCCACGTTACACTTGCGTTAAGCTATCGAAAGCTCCAGAATGTCCCCCCCGTCATGTGATCCATGGCCACACGACACCTCCATTGAGGCTGACCAGACTCATTAGAAACACATGGAGGAGGCCACAGGACTAACTTAATGGCATCGATCCAGTTGACCCATCGCACAGACCCAGAAGAAAGCACTCGGCATTCCACGACTTCCCTCGGAGAAAAGTAAAAAAAAACAAAAGAAGAAAAAATTGGAGACTGCCAACGCTTGACTAAGTCTTGTTTATAGTGTCGACTCGGGAGAAGTCTGTCGTCATTTCATGACGTAGATCAGTCTTTTTTTTTGGAGATCTGTCGCGTGCCAGTTGTCTGGGACATTAGGAGTTTTCTGTACTCTCTCAAATCTAAGTGTTGAAACCAACTGCTCGCTCCTGCTCCACTATATGACGTAACGAATGTGTCTTATCTAACCCACAAATGACTTGTCAAACAAGTCTGACTAACGAATCAAATCAGGGGTGGCCAACCACAATATCTTTGATCGAGAGTCAACCCACCACCCGGCCACTTAGAGCAATGGACCGGGGTGGGGATTCGAGGACGCATGCTTCCCTCGAATAATATTGGAGAGGTGTCACCAGTAATAATCACCAATGACATTGGCGAGGTGTCACCAGTGATAATCACCAATTATATTGGCGAAGTGTCACTATTGATTTTGGCGAGGTGTCACCAGTGATAATCACCAATGGTATTGGTGAGGTGTCACCAATTAATAAAAGTGTTTATAAATTCAAAATGCAGGAATGCATTTTGGAGCATTTCTGAATTTCGCATCATTCTACACTTCATCAGAGAAAAACAGAGTCAATGAACAGAATCAATGAACAGAGTCAATGAACAGAGTCAATGAACAGAGTCAATGAACACAGTCAATGAACAGAGTCAATGAACAGAGTCAATGAACACAGTCAATGAACAGAGTCAATGCTTATAGAAATTTAGCTGTGTTGATAGACATCCTTTAATTTTAGACGTTACTCAATTGTAATAATGTGGTTGCAATTTGGTTAAGATTTGAGAGTACTCGTTCGAATCTAATGTTTACACAATATCCAATGGTTTGTACACAACAATGGCCGGTACACCACAGTGGCAGATACACAACAATGGCCGGTACACCACAGTGGCCGGTACACAACAATGGCCGGTACACCACAGTGGCCGGTACACAACAATGGCCGGTACACCGCAATGGCTGGCACACTATATTGGACGGTACGAGGCAAATACCGATACATCGACATGGCCGGTACAAAGCAATGACAGGTACAACGCCTTGTCCGGTACAAAGCAATTGCCGGTACAAAGCCATGAACGGTGCAACCAAAATGATGGCGGACAATATCAACAAAACAAATTCATGACCAAGTATTTCAAATGTGCGTTTAGATCAAGAATGAAAATTATCACTAATTGAATGTTGAATTACCATTGTTTTTGCGCTACATCCGTGGGGATTTAATAATTATCGTTGCGGGCCGCATGTGTCCCGCGGGCCATGGGTTGTTCAAACGTGGTCTTAATAAATAATTGTTCTAACATTCCCGAGTTACTATTTCGACAAACTTCTTTCAGACTATTTACTCAGAATCCTTTACTCCGATTCTTTCACTAATACCATTTTACTCCAACCATTTTGTTCCGACCGTTCCGACCGTTTTACACGGAATCTCTGACTCCAGCTGCTTGTTACGTCAAGCCGGTGGTCCATCATTGACTGCCCCTGACTCGTTTGTTTAGCTGTTGCGTTGTGTCGTGTTGGAGCACTGCTTCCTCCTCCCCACCCCCCCCCCACTTTTGGTCAATGGGAGATTGACAAGGACTTAAAGAGTGGATGGTGGCTGAGACATATCTCAATTGGAGCCGCCATCAGCGATAAGTCCACCAGGAACTTCATCATGTCAAACTTCGATAACTGAACCAACTGGGGCAGCCTTAGAATGTTTTAGTGTTCAATGGTGGAGATTGAAGTCCTTACCAACTTAATCAACAATGAGGAAATTCTAATTTCAACTGGATTCTTCTACAATAATTTTTTTAGTTAATTAATTTATAACAAAAAAAAAAAAAAAAAAAAAAAAAAAAAAAAAAAAAAAAAAAAAAAAGAAAAAGAAGAAGAAGAACATGAACAACAACAACAACAACAACAACAACAACAACAATAACAACAACAATAACAACAACAATAGCACCAACAACAACAACAACAACAACAACAATAACAACAACAATAACAACAACAATAGCACCAACAACAAAAACAACAACAACAACAACAATAACAACAACAATAGCACCAACAACAACAACAACAACAACAACAACATGTTCCATTTGACTTCAATTTAAATGACGGATTGATAAACATTGCGTTGCCGTCGCCAAAATCGTAGAACTCCGAGCTCCACCTTAGAAGACCAAGGGCACGTCATTAAGATATCGTTATGATTATGGGATGAAAGAACTAAGCCAAAGAGAACTTGACAAAATGTGTGGCCGACATCGTTTATGGGGCTGTGATTGAAGATTTTCATGTTAATTCTCAAACAACTGCTACTGTACCCACTGTCCTATGAAAACTGCTCTTGTGTTCACTGCTCCCATAACAACTGCTCTTGTGTCCACTGCTCCGAAAAAAAAACTGCTCTTGTGTTCACTGCTCCCACGACAGCTGTTTTTTTGTCCACTGCTCCCATGACAACTGCTCTTGTGTCCACTGCTCCCATAACATCTGCTGTTGTGTCCTCTGCTCCCATAACAACTGCTCTTGTGCCCACTGCTCCATGACAACTGTCCACAAATATATGTTACAGGAGCTTGTCATTGCATGTTTCGTTTTGTGGTAAACTGAGATATGAGAGAAAAAATGCCTGATTTGTGTGTGTGTGTCCCCCCCCTCCTATACAACTTGCCCTTCATGCCCACATTTGTTTCTAGGGGCTATGTACTCTTGTCTGTCCCTGACAGGACTGCCAGAGAAACTGTCACAGTCATCAGTGTATTGGCGTCAGTCTTTGATCTACGACACATCTAGGAGAAGGAGACACACACAGACACAGAGAGAGAGAGAGAGATAGAGAGAGAAAGAATTAAAATAGAGAGATAGGAAGAGAAATTCCCAGGCAGACAGAGAGAGAGAGAGAGAGAGAACGACACGGAGCAGACGGAAAATGAGATGGATGGACATAAAGAGATAAAGACAGAGGAAGAGACACGGAGAGAGGGAGACAGAATAAACATATAGGCAATGAGAGAGATAAATGCATTCTTAACTGATGACGTATCATTCATCAAGTCAGCGACACCGGCTTCCTGATGTCCTGGCCGCACTAGCCACATCTCTGGGCTGGACATTGTCTTTTTTTAGGTCAATCTAAATCAAACACATTTTAATTATTTCTTTTGTCTGCTAGAAAAAAAGAGGAATCAGTTCTATGCAAAAGTCATTGAATTTTGTGTAGCCCCGGGAGGAATAAACCTCATGTATCTCCAAGTCCAGCGGCATCTTTGTATAATAGGGGGAAACTTAGCCTTGAACTTTGTGAACCGAAGCGTTTCCTCACGGTTACAAAGTTACAAACCTGGGCAATAAGAAAATAATCTGGTCTGCATAGGTCATCTTGACCCCTGGGCAAGTTTATGGTGAGGCTAAACGGGAACATCTCTTTCAGCCGTTATCCACAATAGGGCCCTTTAGTTCTGCTTCTGCCCGTGGATTTATTGCACGAGTGGGCCGTTGCAGGCGTTTTGTGAACCTGGCCTCTTGGTGCGGTCCCTTTCAGCTTTGGTTGTCCTGTCAATGAGCCTAGGGCCCGTCCTTTGCCTTCAGTCACCAGAGAGAGAGAGAGAGACCGCCCGTTTCAGCTTTGGTTGTCCTGTCCATGAGCCTAGGGCCCGTCCTTTGCATAGGGCCCGTCCTTTTCCTAGGGCCCGTCCTTTGCCTGCAGTCACCAGACAGAGAGAGAGACCGCCCCTTTCAGCTTTGGTTGTCCTGTCAATGAGCCTAGGGCCCGTCCCTTGCCTGCAGTCACCAGTTTACTTATGTACACTGATTTAAATTCATCTCTATGGTCATTTGTCCAAAGATAAAAATTATGTCCACAGACAAGACCTTTTTCCACAGTCAGGTCTTATGTCTAAAGATACAACTTATGTCCACAGACATGACTTATGTCCACAGACATGACTTATGTCCAATGTTCCCTCTAAGGTATGTTGTTAACTTCACAGTTGCCGATGAGATCAATGTTAACTTCACAGTTTCCCATGACATCAAGTTAACTTAACAGTTGCCATGAGATCAATGTTAACTTCACAGTTGCCGATGAGATCCATGTTAACTTCACAGTTTCCGATGAGATCAATGTTAACTTAACAGTTGCCGATGAGATCCATGTTAACTTCACAGTTTCCGATGAGATCAATGTTAACTTCACAGTTGCCGATGAGATCAATGTTATTTTCACAGTTGCCGATGAGATCAATGTTAACTTCACAGTTGCCGATGAGATCAATGTTAACTTCACAGTTGCCGATGAGATCAATGTTAACTTCATAGTTGCCTTTGAGGAATTTCCTCATTTTTATTTACCCACCTCCCTCAGCCCCTTTCCGAAAAAATCTAAATATAATTCTCCTAGAGACTAAATGCCCCCCCCCCCTTTTCCCCACCAATATCTTTAAAAAAAAATAGCACATACCTCCTTCACTAATTTCCTCATTTTTATTTACCCCCCTCCCTCAGCCCCTTTCCGAAAAAATCTAAATATAAATCTCCTAGAGACTAAATGCCCCCCCCCCCTTTTCCCCACCAATATCTTTAAAAAAAAATAGCACATACCTCCTTCACCCTTGTGTTCTTGCGGCCCAACCGGCCCATGTGACCCATTTTGGCAAAGACTGCCGTAGACAACATGAGATGGTCAATGTCTGTACAAGTGGATTTGTCTGATTATGGAGTACACGATCAAGAAAGTTATCGCCAGACTCTAAGGCTGTCCTTATGATAAGTTACAGATACTGCACTTGTACAGGTCATGGAGCCAGTTATTATGTATGGATGCCAGACAAGGACAGGGTTTAAATGGAAGAACTTTGACCTCAAACAGGAACATGGACTTTCGAGGCTGGTGCGAGGTGGTGCAGTGTGGCGCAGTGTGGTAGAGGGTGGTGCAGTGTGGTAGAGGGTGGTGCAGTGTGGAAAGGTGTGGAATAGGGTGGTGCAGTCTGAAGAGGTGTGGTTGAGGGTGGTGCAGTGTGGAGAGGTGTGGTAGAGGGTAGCGCAGTGTGGTAGAGGGTGGTGCAGTGTGGAGAGGTGTGGTAGAGTGTGGTGCTGTGTGGTGGAGTTTGATGCTGTGTGGAGAGGTGTGGTAGAGTGTGGTGCAGTGTGGTGGAGTTTGGTGCAGTGTGGAGAGGTGTGGTGGAGGAATGTTAAGTTGTGACACATTTGAATGTTAAATTTTGGCAAATCGGAATGTTAATTTTCGACACATTGGATGTTAAGTTGTGATACATTTGAATGTTAAATTTAGACACATTGGAATGTTATGTTGTGACACATTGGAATGTTAAGTTGTGACACATTGGAATGTTAAGTTGTGACACATTGGAATTTTAAGTTGTGACACATTGGAATGTTAAATTGTGACCCATCCGAAGGGAAAATTGTGTTATGTAATTTACTACCTGTTGAATGAATTAATACAATACCAGACCAAAGACATAATCAACATACTAGACCTTTTCAACTGCTACCGGTACAACCAAGCTACCGGTACAACCAAGCTACCGGTACAACCAAGCTACCAAGGACACACTCAACGTACTCAAAGTATTCAACCTAAAACCGACACCGACAACGTGTTAAAAGCACAAACTCACCAACTACAAACAGAACCTAACTACTGAAAATACAATCTAGCTACTACAAACTCAATCTAAATGCTACAAACACACGTCGCTAATACAAACACAACAACCCACTACATGAACAACCTCACAGACACAATTCTCACCGTGCTATACATCTTGCTCATCATAAGGATGTAACTACACAAGGACTGATTAACTTTAATGGCATAAAGTTTGTTCTTATTAGACTGGTGTCTCTAGGGATGCGTGTAGCTACGTATTCTTCACATTTCATTGTGTTATTGTACACTTATCCTTTTTTTTTAAATTTATCTATACCTACATTTACAATATCACATAATATTACATTTAATAACTCTTACATATAAAATACAATATCACGTACAGTTAATTATACAATAACCAATACTTTAACAAATTTAGTTGTATGTACAAGACATAAAGTGACATTGGTGCGAGTTTCTTTTTAGCCACTGATTGTTGTGTAAATAATTGATGTTGTGTTCCCATGATGTAGAAATGAGTTTCCCTGTAGAGGCTGCCTGACATATCGCATCCTAAAACATCTCATGTCTCTCCTTCATTTTCTCTCAATGTTCATTTGTGTTCCTCTGTCTTTTTCCATTTCGTTTCTTCCCAACCATTTTTTACATTCATTTTCCTCGATTAGCTTTTTTTTAGGCTTGGATTTTTAAAAAACAACAACAAAACAACAGTGTCTGTCTTTTTCTCCTGTTCCTTCTCTCATTCTGCACTGTGGATCTTTTCTGTCAATTGTCTGTTAGTATGTGTATCATTTTATCTATCTATTGTTTCTCTGTGTAACATTATTAGCTCTATCTATTGTTACCATTGGTATCATTCTCAACGCATTCACTCGGTGACGTCAACATCAAAGCAATTTTAAGGGCAGATAAGTGGTGGTGAATAAAACTAGCTCTAAGCATATCGTGTACTAAGCGAAACCATAACAGTTACTGCCTGTACGAGCAACTTCTGGTGCCCGATTTAATATACATATCATTTTATATATATATATAAGTGAATGTTTGTGTGGTTGGTGGCTTTGTTCCACAAAGGCTTTTACATGGATTGATGGATCTTGACCATACTTGGCACATATATCCATCAATATCCAAAAGTCAAACACTGGATGGATTTGAACTTTAAAAAATATTCCGGTTTGGGCGGAGGCCCCGAATTCACTATTTACTGATACGAGCTACAGAAATAAATTGGTTCAACAAAAACTCCAACATGAATCGATGGATCTTGACCAAGCGTAGTACACATGTACTTCATTATCCAAATTCAAATACCGAAGGGTACCGAAGGGTACCGAAACTCATAATATCCATTTCTCTGTGGCCTGCGGCCCCATTTCATTGTTCCTTATATAAGCTTTATAATTCTCAACAGGCTCAGACACCGGTATAATTAATTACTCTGTGAATTGGTGGATAAAGAACTTGCTTGGTAGCAATACCCTTCAATTGTTCGTATAAAAACATAGTGGATTTTAAACTAATAACATCCAATCGATTCAGGGCCGAGATAGAATTTTCTAGAAAGTTGGATAATTTAAAAAAGCTACATCTATGGCATTTTTAAACCTATTTTAAAGGGGTGAATTTTAAAATATAACTTTATTATTTATCTCAATTTTTTTATAGCGTTTCCTCGCCCCCCCCTCCCCCCAGGCAAAACTAAATCGGTCCAATTATGGAATTGTCCACCAACCGGGCCCCTAATTCAACTTCAATGTAATATAGTTACAGCAGTACATTTAGTTGATTGATTTTTCGTGTTTGAAAAATAATTACGTAGAAATTATTGCTCACAGGTTTCGATGAGGATATTGAATTTAATCTAGAATGTTCCAGACATTTCTATATTGTTCTACGCGGTTATTTAATGGGATCTAATGTTGAAATGTTCATGGGATCAAACAGTTAACTGAATTCACCGGCAACGCGATCCAATGTGAGTCGCTTAGTCACTTCCTTGTTTGGTCACGTGATGTGAGTAAGCCATCACTAGGCTGCTACACACAACAAAAGATACTTCATCAGTGCTTCCCCATTGTCACGTTACTTAAAAATTTTACCTTTCGAAATATTCTGGAATACATGTGTTTTTTAAATGAAATCCATAAATGTGACAATAAATATACGTCAGTTATGATTAAAGGAAGAAAGTTGTTTCAAGAAAAATTTGTGAGCGATATTCGATGGGAACTATCAATACTATCATCGGCAGGCTGTTGTTGAGCTCCGTGCGTGCTCATGACGTCATTTGCGTTTTTATTCAATATTGATGCAGGAGTCATTCCCCTTTGTTTATTTTATTGTTAATTTTCATTGCACGAAATGTAGTGTAGTTGTAGTGTGTATCGGTCTGCTGTTGTCAAGCACTAGTGTTTTGTATACAGCCTACCGGAAGTCTTACTTGTTTTTACTCTCATCACGTGACAAATCAATCGACTAAGCGACTTCCATTGGGTAACGGGATCAAACGGGGATCAGGATCCTCTCGGCACACTGGATCCCATCAGGGAAGAGGACCCCACCGACAAACTCGATCCTAAAGGGATCGGGATCCCACCGGAATCGGGATCCGGAGAGATCGGGATCCCACCGGGATCAAGATACTGACGTAATAGGGATCCCTACTGGGACCGTGATCAAAGCGGGATGCGGATCCCAATGGGGCCGGAATCCATACGGGTACCGGAATACATCGGAAAACGGATATCGGAAAACGGGATCCGAAGAAGATTTCTCTGGCGAGTATTGAATTTTTTAATCCAAATGATTACATTATTACCAGAACTACAAAAAAAAATGAATAAAATAAAATATCCATTTCTTTGGTATGACTGATTGCGTCATATTTGAGCTTACGATTTTTGCGTCCGAATACGTCTCGGTGCTGTCAGACACATGTGTCTTATTGTTATAGAAAATAAAAAAGCAAGGAAATCATGTGTCTCACCATTTTGTCCGTGCTTTTGTGCGGTCGTCCTAGTGTTTTAATGGGGTGCGTCTTAGCGCCTTAGTTCCGTGCGTCTTAGTGTCTTAGTTCCGCCTGTCTTAGTGCCTTAGTTCCGTGCGTCTTAGTGTCTTAGTTCCGCCTGTCTTAGTGCCTTAGTTCCGCGCGTGTTAGCGCCTTAGTTCTGTGTGTCTTAGAGCCTTAGTTCCGTGCGTCTTTCATCTAGCACGTGTTAGCGAGCACAATTTGCCTTGTTTTCATATTATTAGACATCTATATATTCAAAATAAAGTCTTCCATTCCCAGACTTCCATAGACTTCCATTCCCAGACTTCCATTCCCAGACTTCCATTCCCAGACTATAATTTCCAGATTTTCCATTCCTAGGATTCCATTCCCATAATTCCAGTTACAAACTTAAATTTCCAGATTTCCATTCACAGACTTAAATTGCTAGACTTCCTATCACAGACTTCCATTTCCAGACTTCCATTTGCAGACTTCCATTTGAAGAATTCCATTCACATTATTTCGTATCCAGACTTCCATTCACAGACTTCCAAACCCATGCTTTGATTCTTTTATATTCATAATAAAGTTCCATTTCTAGATTTCAATTTCCAAATGTCAATTGCTTTTATTCCTAGATATTTTAAGTCTAGGTTCCAACGGAGTCCATATCTTAAGACACTAAGCTCTATGAGATTTTTCAGTAATAAAACGCTAGAGTGAACCAATGGTATTTACTGATTAAGACCGCCAGTCATTTTGACAAGCTGCACTCAATGTTCACTCGTGGACCAGCGAAGAGGTCAACTCAATCGCCCTATTCTTAGCGCTCACGATCTCAACACTAATTCCGCCAACATGCACGGCTGTCAGTAGTCTCCCCTTTAAATGCCGGAAGACGCTCCACTCGAAAGGACCGAACGTCGCGTGCTGCACGAGCCGTCCACCCCAGCATTCAGCCGTGCCTGGATGAGCGTCTGCACGCTGGAGCGAGTCACTTCCGGAAGCCCCTCAATTTGCGCGCGGAGTTTTCGTCAATTGAAACGGACGCCAGTGAGTCGTCGTTAACCCATTGACGCTAACTCCCATGCCCTGGGCGTGCTGAGCTCAAAGTCGCAGTCGGCCTGTGGCGACGACTGACGGCTCATCGCTGGTCATTCATTCCCTGGTCTCTGAGATGGATGGGGGGGGGGGGCAGATCCAATGATAGGAGGTCCACTTAATAGAAAAATCATTTTGAAAAAGTGAGCCAAGGGGGTTGCTGGCCCTCGCAAGTAAACCAGAGTTTGGGCGTGCTGAGGTCAAAGTCGCAGGCGGCCTGTGGCGACGACTGACGGCTCATCGCTGGTCATTCATTCCCTGGTCTCTGAGATGGATGGGGGGGGGGGGCAGATCCAATGATAGGAGGTCCAATTAATAGAAAAATCATTTTGACAAAGTGAGCCGAGTGGGTTGCTGGCCCTCGCAAGTAAACCGTAGTACTTCTGTTCTTCCGCTTCTGAGAAAGAGAATCGTTAAGCCTGCGAAAGAGATCCCGTCCGATGTGTGCCGGCTTATCAAGGTTGCCCTTTCACAGCGTTGAGTGGATCAGCTTAACGTGCGTGACCAGTCGGTTGCATGTCTGCCAGACTTTACGGGAATATAGATATTACCAGGGATGGATCCAATAAATGAAAATATTTTGTCTAAATCTCTCAGATCTTTCTTATTCCAAGTTATTGTTTAAAGTAAAAACTTTGCCTACATAAGCGAAAATATATATACCAGGAACAGACAACTAGGCGTATTAGTAAACAGTATAGAAACAAGCTAAAAGAAAAATTAGTAAACAGTATGGAAACAGACCAATATCGTTCGTCTTTCCCAAGTAAAGATGACCAAGAATTAAATAGCAGTCTTGATTGGAGTAGCAGTCTTGACTTGAGTAGCTGTCTTGACTTGAGTGGTAGTCTTAACTTAATTAGTAGTCTTGACTTGAGTAGTAGTCTTGACTTGAGTAGCAGTCTTGACTTGAGTATTAGTCTTGACTTGAGTAGCAGTCTTGACTTGAGTAGTAGTCTTAACTTAATTAGTAGTCTTGACTTGAGTAGTAGTCATGACTTGAGTAGCAGTCTTGACTTGAGTATTAGTCTTGACTTGAGTAGCAGTCTTGACTTGAGTAGTAGTCTTAACTTAATTAGTAGTCTTGACTTGAGTAGCAGTCTTGACTTGAGTAGTAGTCTTAACTTAATTAGTAGTCTTGACTTGAGTAGCAGTCTTGACTTGAGTAGCAGTCTTGACTTGAGAAGTAGTCTTGACATGAGTAGTAGTCTTGACTTGAGTAGTAGTCTTGACTTGAGTAGCAGTCTTGACTTGAGTAGCAGCCTTGACTTGAGTAGTTGTCTTAACTTAATTAGTAGTCTTGACTTGAGTAGTAGTCTTGACTTGAGTAGCAGCCTTGCCTTGAGTAGTAGTCTTAACTTAATTAGGAATCTTGACTTGAGTAGAAGTCTTGACTTGAGCAGTAGTCTTGACTTGAGTAGTAGTCTTGACTTGAACAGTAGTCTTCACTTGAGCAGTAGTCTTAACTTAATTAGTAGTCTTGACTTGAGCAATAGTCTTGACTTGAGCAGTAGTCTTGACTTGAGCAGTAGTCTTGACTTGAGTAGTAGTCTTGACTTGAGCAGTAGTCCTGACTTGAACAGGAGTCTTGACTTGAACATGAGTCTTGAATTGAGCATTAGTCTTGAATTGAGCAGTAGTCTTGACTTGAGCAGTAGTCTTGACTTGAGCATTAGTCCTCACTTGAGCAGTAGTCTTGAATTGAGTAGTATTCTTGACTTGAGCAGTAGTCTTGTCTTGAACAGGAGTCTTGACTTGAACAGTAGTCTTGACTTCAGCGGTAGTCTTGAATTGAGCAGTAGTCTTGAATTGAGCAGTAGTCTTGAATTGAGCATTAGTCTTGACTTGAGCAGTAGTCTTGACTTGAGCTGTAGTCTTAACTTAAGCAGTATTCTTGACTTGAGCAGTAGTCTTGACTTGAGCTGTATTTTGTTGAAGGTGAGGGATTTTTGCTAAATTTATCAGCTAGACACTCTACACCCCCACACAATTTCAAAAATAGCTTAAAGTGGTTGTGTGTGATTGTGTGTAGTATATGATGGTCTGTATGTGATGGTCTGTATGTGATCTCTGTATGTGATGGTCTGTATGTGATGGTCTGTATGCGATGGTCTGTATGCGATGGTCTGTATGTGATGGTATGTGTGTCATGGTCTGTATGTGATGGTCTGTATGTGACGGTCTGTGTGGGATGGTATGTGCGTCATGGTCTGTATGTGATGGTCTGTATGTGACGGTCTGTATGTGATGGTATGTGTGTCATGGTCTGTATGTGATGGTCTGTATGTGACGGTCTGTGTGGGATGGTATGTGTGTCATGGTCTGTATGTGACGGTCTGTATGTGATGGTATGTGTGTCATGGTCTGTATGTGATGGTCTGTATGTGACGGTCTGTGTGCGATGGTCTGTATGTGATGGTCTGTATGTGACGGTCTGTGTGCGATGGTCTGTATGTGATGGTCTGTGTGTGATGGTCTGTATGTGATGGTATGTGTGTCATGGTCTGTATGTGATGGTCTGTATGTGACGGTCTGTGTGTCATGGTCTGTATGTGATGGTCTGTATGTGACGGTCTGTATGTGATGGTATGTGTGTCATGGTCTGTATGTGATGGTCTGTATGTGACGGTCTGTATGTGATGGTATGTGTGTCATGGTCTGTATGTGATGGTCTGTATGTGACGGTCTGTATGTGATGGTCTGTATGTGACGGTATGTGTGGGATGGTCTGTATGTGATGGTCTGTATGTGACGGTCTGTATGTGACGGTCTGTGTGTCATGGTCTGTATGTGACGGTCTGTGTGTCATGGTCTGTATGTGATGGTCTGTATGTGACGGTCTGTATGTGATGGTCTGTATGTGACGGTATGTGTGGGATGGTCTGTCGTGTGATGGTGTTTTCTATTCAAATAACAGAAACAACAACATAAAAGAAATTCATAAATTCTAACGAAATTTTTAAAAGGAGACAATTTCATTGAACCGACCGTCTGACATTGTCAGTAAGAAATGTTTCGATCAAATTTGATAGTGCAACTTATTGTATCGGCTGCTGTTTTTTGCCCCCAGCATTCCAATTTCTATTCGTATGGCGTGCTTAATCAAGCACCAGCTCTGCCGTCAATAAATAGAATCAAATAGTGTAGGCATTCATGTCATCAAATAAAGCATCGCCATTTATACAGTAACTCGATTTGTCTTTCTGCGAGATAAAGCGTCATCAATTTGTCTGTTTTCACCGTACATCAGCTTTCAGGGCGGTTAGAAAGCATTATAAAAGACAGACAGAAACCAAGCTGTAAATGTTTCATTTGATTGAATTCCGACCACACGAAGTTCATTTTCCCCGTTTTGTGGTCTTGTCGGAAGGAGGGACGGAAATATTTATTTGAATTGTCTGGACCTGATAGCAAAGGTGACTTTAAAAAAAAAAAAAAGTTATATTTGCCTTAAGATGTTTTGTTGATGACAATTTCTGTTACATAAACGGTGAATTGGTTAGAATAGAAGATGTTGATAGAATGCACTGCTAATCGGGATGTTTCCATTAGGGTGTTCATTGGTTCATTGGGGGGTGGGGGTGCATTTATGTAATGGAATGCTTACAGCAATGATTACATCAAAGCTATTACGAAGCATCAACGTTAATCTGGTAGATCGTTAATCTCGTGCATCTTTAAAGTTTGGTACATCGTTAATTTTGTGCATCGTTAATCTGGTGCTACGTTAATCTGGTGTTTTGTTAATCTGGTTCTTCGTTAATCTGGTGCTTCGTTAATCTGGTGCTTCGTTAATCTGGTGCATGTATCGTCATTTGCTATAACCCATGGCGTCTAGAGTTACATCACCGCAATCCAAGGCAACAATGTCTAACAAGTTACGCATCTAGATGGGGGGGGGGGGGCGGTTAACCCAGCGGGTTTATTAGTTGAGACAGTGCTAACAATGTCACACACACATTAATAGACATTACCTAGAGTGTTATTAGACTTTAATTATAAATGATCGTTGCCTTACTCTCCAGGGTAGTCTTATATCCACTTGCAAGTGACATGAACATTCGTCATCATAGTTCTACTGATTAGGATTTCCCTCTACCGTTGGAATAATAAGTTTTCTTAACTGTTGGATTGCTCCTCCTGGGCCTGAGATTTAGGTCAGAATGACCTAGGCTAGTTTTTTTTTAAGTTGTAATGAAAACAACATTTGGTCCACGATAAGGACCTTAAATAAAAGTAACATGATAGGACCTTAAATAAAAGTAACATGATAGGACCTTAAATAAAAGTAACATGATAGGACCTTAAATAAAAGTAACATGATAGGACCTTAAATAAAAGTAACATGATTTGATGAATAGATTGGATTCCAAACTGAACAAAAAAATGCCACGATCAATATTTAAAAAAAATTATTGTGCTTGAATAATTGTAAGTAGACCAAAGTGAATTAACTCTTCCTTTTTTAATTAATCTCTTTAGATTTTATCAACAGTTCATCCAGTTCAACTAATGTCCGACTGTATTGACGCGATATGTGACCAAAGACATTTATGCGAATCTAATGTTTGGAGTTCCCCACCATGGTGATTGTCAAGTCACTCTACAGAGAGTTGAGTTAGTGTACAATTCTGACAACGCTGTAATATCTTAAGCAAGCGGATTCGGATGGGGACCCGGTGGAAGGGGGAGAGGGGGTGTCCTGGGGGGGGGGCGGGAGTTTTTATACTTTTTTATTTTAAGTGGCAGCATTTTCGGGATACTGCATGTTTTTATTTCGGCAATTCTTGGATGACCCAGAATAACCCTAACCCTAAATATGTCCATTGGTCAAGTTGGGGGGGGGGGGGGGGGGGGGGGGGGGAGGGGGGGGGGGGGGGTGGGGGGGGGGGGGGCGGGAGTTTTTATACTTTTTTATTTTAAGTGGCAGCATTTTCGGGATACTGCATGTTTTTATTTCGGCAATTCTTGGATGACCCAGAATAACCCTAACCCTAAATATGGCCATTGGTCAAGTTCAAATACACTTTAGAATGTAAGTTACAATAGCATGATTACTGACTGCTAAGGTATAGAGGCTAACAGAAGCTAAGTGTAATACTTTGCTACAGCCTCCTGTACTTAGTGTGTGTGTGTGTGTGTGTGTTTGTCATTGTTGAGGTGTAAGATTGACCTGGTATCGACCAGTGGGTCGCATCTCACGTGTCGCTATGTCAGCTGATCAAACAGTGCACGTGAAGGATGCCGAGGTCGCCAGCTGGTGGTATGAATTGGTGTTTGTTTGCTGGTTAGAAATAGCTCCCCAAAAAGTGGGGGGGGGGGGGGAGGGTGGCTGCAAGGGGTGGTGACGGAAGGTTGATCACTGAACTATGATTAAACATCAAAGGTTATGTGATGGGGTATTAGTCAATGATTATGTGATGGTGTATTAGTCAATGATTATGTGATGGTGTATTAGTCAATGATTATGTGATGGTGTATTAGTCAATGATTATGTGATGGTGTATTAGTCAATGATTATGTGATGGTGTATTAGTCAATGATTATGTGATGGTGTATTAGTCAATGATTATGTGATGGTGTATTAGTCAATGATTATGTGATGGTGTATTAGTCAAAGATTGAAAGCGGTCCTCAAGTTGTCGACCCGTTCTCTTTTGAACTTATGCCTCCGGGAGTAAGTTTAGGACTAAGTATGTGTGTGTCGAGTGATGTTATCTAGATACGAGTCAGAACTGTAATCTATCCTGTCATATATCTGTTAAGTCTGTTATCTATCCAGTCATATATCTGTGGAGTCTGTAATCTATAAATATCTGTGGAGTCTGTAATCTATGCAGTCATATATCTGTGAAGTCTGTAATCTATCCAATCATATATCTGTGGAGTCTGTAATCTATGCAGTCATATATCTGTGGAGTCTGTAATCTATGCAGTCATATCTGTGGGGTCTGTAATCGGAGTCATTAAATATCTTTGCAGTCTGTACTATCGTCAGAGTCACCAATATTTCAATGATGTTTCGCAATTTTTTTTTAGCATACCATAAAATACTTGATCAAATGATCTGACATTTCTGAAATGGTTCAGTTATTGCACACACCATTTCATCAACACTTTAAAAAAAAAAATAAATGTTTAAAAAAATTGGTTTTGATTGTTGGGGGGAGTGGGGGGGGGGGGGGAGACTGTGAGAAAGACGAATGTTGAATGAGGTAATTTAATAATTTAATTTTAACACGCACAAATGCGGATCATTGATGAATTGCAAAATCAGTTTGCATGTAAATGTCTTTACGAATTGTCGCGATTCCCAGCTGTCATGTACGCGTCGTTTTGAAAGGTCGCGATTCCCAGCTGTCATGTACATGTCGTTTTGAATTATCGCGATTCCCTGCCGTTATGTACATGTCCTTTTGAATTGTCGTATTTCCCTGCTGTTATTTACATTTCGTTTTGAATTGTCGTGTTTCCTTGCTGTTATTTACATGTCGTTTATAACTGTCGTGGCTTCCTCGCTATCTTGTTTATGTCCTTTTGAATTCTCCTGATTCCCCATCGTCTCGAAGTGCTGTTTTTCAGTGACTTGACACTGTCAAACTGCATGATTGTTTCCTTTAAATCATCAAGTTCCCTTCCAAGTTGGATCAGTATCTAAAAGTTTGACTATGGTATCGCAGATCTTAATCGATTATCAACTATTGTAAACTTTTTTCGATTCCATATAATTGTATCGTTTTATTTCTTGATATAAGAGCATGGTATCAACTCAGCTGTAAGTGCTCAAAGCTTATCTGGAGAGAAATTTGGTATCGAGTTGTTGATCGAATACTGAATACCCTTGGCGAATACTGATTATCGATGAGTTATTAATTGCCGACAAAGTGGTGTGTGACAGATGGAATGCATCGACTAATAAAGCAGCTTATGGACAGAAATAAAATGATATTTATCGACAAGAAAATGCTTACTAACCTACATACTGTTATTGGACAGCACAGGTTCTCCGTTAAAACTCGTTTTGTTTCCCTTACGAAGCAATACAACAGAACGCCGTGGACATGAATAGCTTATTGTAGCCCATACCTAAACATTGCTTACGGCACAGTGATCCTTGAAATAGTATGATAAATATGGACATTTTAGGATGTGGTCTGTGTAATAGTATAATAAATATGGACAATCATGGATGTGGTCTGTGTAATAGTATAATAAATATGGACATTTTAGGATGTGGTCTGTGTAATAGTATGATAAATATGGACATTTTAGGATGTGGTCTGTGTAATAGTATGATAAATATGGACAATCATGGATGTGGTCTGTGTAATAGTATAATAAATATGGACATTTTAGGATGTGGTCTGTGTTATAGTATAATAAATATGGACATTTTAGGATGTGGTCTGTGTTATAGTATAATAAATATGGACAATCATGGATGTGGTCTGTGTAATAGTATAATAAATATGGACATTTTAGGATGTGGTCTGTGTAATAGTATGATAAATATAGACATTTTAGGATGTGGTCTGTGTAATAGTATAATACATATGGACAATCATGGATGTGGTCTGTGTAGTACTATACAAAATATGGACAATCAAGGATGTGGTATGTCTAATAGAATAATAAATATGGACACACTAGGATGAGGTCTGTGTAATAGTATAATAAATATGAACAATCATGGATGTGGTCTGTGTAACAACTCACGGTTTTCTCTATCCCCCATCATTTTACACACCACATCACATGATCACTCACTGGAGTTATCCAAGCAACATTCACACATTTAAGTAAAGACATTAATGAAAACAAGTGATCACGTCCAACCAGTCAACATAACAATCAGGTCACTTTGGGTCACTATGTCAAGTTAGTCAACATAACAATCATTTATGTGTAGGGCGCAAAGTTCAGTCAGTACATATGATTGCAATAATGCTCACTTCAATAATTATTCTGACTGAAAACCATCTTGAACTACGACACATTAGTCTGACTGCCACAACCATCTTGAACTACGATACATTATTATGACTGCCACAACCATCTTGAAACACGACACATTATTCTGACTGCCACAACCATCTTGAACTACCACACATTATTCTGACTGCCCCAACCATCTTGAACTACGACACATTATTCTGACAGGCATGTGTATGTCTGGGGCTCATTTGAAATGGTTGACAGCAGTTCACACTGAACTTTGATGTTTATAGAGTTCAGACAGCAGCTAGCACTGAACTTTTGTGATAACAAAGTTCAGACAGCAGGTCACACTGAATTTTGGTGTTTAAAGAGGTCAGACAGCAGCTGGCACTAAACTTTTGTGTTTACAAAGTTCAGACAGCAGCTAGCACTGAACTTTGGTGTTTATAGAGGTAAGACAACAGCTCACACTGTACTTTGGTGTTTATAGAGTTCAGACAGGAGGTCACATTGAACTTTTGTGTTTATAGAGTTCAGACAGCAGCTCACGTTGAACTTTGGTGTTTACAGATTTCAGACAGCTGCTGAGACTGAACTTTGGTGTTTATAGAGTTAAGACAGCAGCTCACACTGAACTTTGGTGTTTATAGTGTTCAGACAGCAGCTCATACTGAACTTTGGTGTTTACAGAGTTCAGAAAGCAGCTAGCACTGAACTTTGGTGTTTGTAGAGTTCAGACAGCAGCTCAAACTGAACTTTGGTGTTTATAGAATTCAGACAGCAGCTCACACTGAACTTTGGTGTTTATAGAGGACAGACAGCAGCTCAAACTAAACTTTGTTGTTTATAGAGCTCAGACAGCAGCTAGCACTGAACTTTGATGTTTATAGAGTTCAGACAGCAGCTCACACTGAACTTTTGTGTTTATATAGTTCAGTCAGCAGCTCACACTGAACTTTGGTGTTTATAGAGTTTTGACAGCAGCTCACACTGAACGTTGGTGTTTACAGAGTTCAGACAGCAGCTCACATTTAACTTTGGTGTTTGTAGAGTTCAGACAGCAGCTAGCATTGAACTTTGGTGTTTACAGATTTCAGACAGCAATTCACATTGATCTTGGGTGCTTATAGAGTTCAGACAGCAGCTAGCACTGAATTGTGTTGTTTATAGAGCTCAGACAGCAGCTAGTACTGAACGTTGGTGTTTATAGAGTTCAGACAGCAGCTCACACTGAATTTTGGTGTTTAAAGAGGTCAGACAGCAGCTAGCACTGAACGTTTGTGTTTACAAAGTCCAGACAGCAGCTAGCACTGAACTTTGGTGTTTATAGAGGTAAGACAACAGCTCACACTGAACTTTGGTGTTTATAGAGTTCAGACAGGAGCTCACATTGAACTTTTGTGTTTATAGAGTTCAGACAGCAGCTCACGTTGAACTTTGGTGTTTACAGATTTCAAACAGCTGCAGAGACTGAACTTTGGTGTTTATAGAGTTCAGACAGCAGCTCATACTGAACTTTGGTGTTTATAGAGTTCAGAAAGCAGTTAGCACTGAACTTTGGTGCTTGTAGAGTTCAGACAGCAGCTCAAACTGAACTTTGGTGTTTAAAGAATTCAGACAGCAGCTCACACTGAACTTTGGTGTTTATAGATTTCAGACAGCAGCTCACACTGAACTTTGGTGTTTATAGAGGACAGACATCAGCTCAAACTAAACTTTGTTGTTTATAGAGCTCAGACAGCAGCTAGCACTGAACTTTGATGTTTATAGAGTTCAGACAGCAGCTCACACTGAAATTTGGTGTTTATATAGTTCAGTTAGCAGCTCACACAGAACGTTGGTGTTTATAAAGTTCAGACAGCAGCTCACATTAAACTTTGTTGTTTTTAGAGTTCAGACAGCAGCTCACATTAAACTTTGGTGTTTATAGAGTTCAGACAGCAGCTCACACTGAACTTTGGTGTTTATAGAGTTCAGAAAGCAGCTAGCACTGAACTTTGGTGTTTGTAGCGATCAGACAGCAGCTCACACAGAACTTTGGTGTTTATAGAGTTCAGATAACAGCTCACTCTGAATTTTGGTGTTTATAGAGTTCAGACATCAGCTCACACTAAACTTTGGTGTTTATAGAGTTCAGAAAGCAGCTAGTAGTGAACTTTGGTGTTGATAGAGTTCAGAAGTAGCTAGCACTGAAATTTGGTGTATTTAGAGCTCAGACAGCTGCTCACAGTAAACTTTGGTGTTTATTGAGTTCAAACAGCAGCTCACACAGAACTTTGGTATTTATAGAGGTCAGACAGCAGCTCACACTGAATTTTGGTGTTAATAGAGTTCAAACAGCAGTTCACACTAAACTTTGGTGTTTATAGAGTTCAGACAGCAGCTCACATTAAACTTTGGTGTTCATAAAGTTCAGACAGCAGCTCACATTGAACTTTGGTGTTTATAGAGTTCAGACAGCAGCTCACATTGGACTTTGTGTTTATAGAGTTCAGACAGCAGCACATACTGAATTTTGTTTTTACAGAGTTGACACAGCTGCTGAGACTGAACTTTGGTGTTGATAGAGGTCAGACAGCAGCTCATACTGAACTTTGGTGTTTACAGAGATCAGACAGCAGCTCACACTTAATTTTGGTGTTTATAGAGTTCAGACAACAGCCCACATTGAACTTTGGTTTTCATAGATTTCAGACAGGAGCTCACAATGAACTTTGATCTTTATAGAGTTCAGACAGCTTTTCACAATGAACTTTGTTGTTTATAGAGTTCAGACAGCTTCTCACATAAACTTTGGTGTTTATAGAGTTTAGACAGCAGCTCACACTGAACGTTGGTGTTTATAGAGTTCAGACAGCAGCTCACACTGAACTTTGGTGTTTATAGAGTTCAGACAACTGCCCACATTGAACTTTGGTCTTTATAGAGTTTAATGGTCGTTAAGTTTTTCGTTGAAAAAAAATGTTAACATAATCGTGTGACAGGAGTGTGACAGGAGTTTGACATGTAAGATATGTGGTGATTAAGATGATGACGCCACAATTGATTTATAAGTTATTGATTTTTGTCGTGCCAATACTTTTTCAAGAAATGTCTTGATTTCGTTTTGGCTGCGTCTGATACTGTCTTACCATTCACATCATACCGTGTAAGATAGTTAATTTGTTATTGCAAACGTTGAAGAAATAAATGAGAAGTTGAACCAATAAAAAGAAAGCAAATAGAACATAACCATCTACCTGTCATCCAATCCTTGCCAACAGGGGCACAAAGCATCGAATGCTTTCATGGCTACATTATCTGACTCAATTAGCCATGTTGTTGCTTTCTTTCTGTCTTTCTTTTTAAATTCAAATGATTAAATTTTAAAGAAAATATATTTTAAAAAAGTCTAGAGCACTGGCTTAATGAAGACATCTGATTCATGGATCTGGTCAGGGTAACACGATGCCACATTCTACAGAAGAGGGCCCGCTGATTAAAACTGTTTTTAAAACAAAGCAAATTAGAAAATAGCACGCATGGCCACAACGATGGTGGTAGCACGCAGGGCCACAACGATGGTGGTAGAACGCAGGGCCACAACGATGGGGGTAGCACGCAGGGCCACAACGATAAGGGTAGAACGCATGGGCCACAATGAAGGGGGTAGCACGCAGGGCCACAAAGATGGTGGTAGCACGCAGGGCCACAACGATTGTGGTAGCACACAGGGCCACAACGATGGGGGTAGCACGCAGGCCACAACGATGTTGGTAGCACGTAGGGCCACAACGATGGTGGTAGCACGCAGGGCAAACTGATTGGGGTAGCACGCAGGGCCACAACGATGATGGTAGCACCCAGGGCCACAATGATCGTGGTGGCATGCAGGAAAACGACGATGGGGGTAGCACACAGGACCACTATGATGGCAGCCATTCTATGTTTTTTTTCCCTCGAAAAACTCTGTTTAAGTAGATTTTAAATCCTGTTTATTGAACGAAATTATTAATTGGTCCGTTAAAATAATAATATTATGTTCCAATTTTCAATTGTGCGAGAGGGCAACAAATATCAAACATCCTTCGACAGACCACATGACTTGGTCATTATATTTTTCTCTTCAATACTTTATTGAATCCACGACTGCGTTCAGATTCACTTAATGGTTCATATTACCAGGAGTAGCCCAGACTTGAACTATAAGCTAAATAGTTGTACTTTTGGTGTAGCCCAGCCTTGAACTCTACTAAACAGTTGTACTCAAAGAGTAGCCCAACACAAGCCAGTGATGATGGTATTGAAGGTTTGGCGAACTATGTCTCTGCGAGGTGTGTTAGATGAATGTATTTGATCATGTCAGCCACATGTGATTGTTGATTCCACTAACCACTCTTCTTGGTTAGGAAAGATGAAAGAATCGAGTAGGATTTTTTTATTTAAATTCCTCACTGTTTTTTTTCTTAAACGTAAAACCCTAAAAAAAAAAAAAAAACATGAAAAAAACAAACAACATACAAATGGAATGGCGTTAATATTTTATTTTATGTATGATGCGTTATCATTTAAACAAATGTACGCAATTCTTTCCAACTTATGTTCTCAGTCCACAGAGACTTGAATGTTGAGTCGTTGCCAGACAGCAATGAACGCTCTCTTGAAATAGCTCAAGGATATCAATCTGGATTCAACCTGGATTCAATCTGGATTCAACCTGGATTCAACCTGGATTCAACCTGGATTCAACCTGGATTCAGGGGAAGACTCCAAGTACAATAAAACGAATCCCTCTTTGATTCCCTTTTCATCGGGGACACGTGGGGACAAAACGGGACATGTGGGGACAAAACGGGACAAATGGGGACAAATCGGGACAAATGCCCCGGTACAGTTGGTGAAAGTGTTCAGGTTTCAGGGTCAAGCCCTTGATGATAATCGCTCTTAAAGATTTCTGAATTATTAATTTTTTTCTTTGGGGTTTGAAGTTGACAGCGGAAGTGCTTTCTTTGTGTCATTTATCCTTATACAACTTCAATGAGTGAAAACTTGTTGTCACTAACGTAGGAGTTGGTGTGATCAAATGTTTCATTGATTTATTACCACGGCTTTCGGGTTATCAATACAATTAAAACAAAACCTTTGGTCGGAGTAGTTCAATCTCAAATACGGTTTGTAGAGATTCAACGACGCCAGAACTGGCATTAAAAAATAAATGGATTCCACCAGCAGATCCACAGAATGTGCCGGAGACTCTTCCAGCAGATCCACAGAATGTGCCGGAGACTCCATCAGCAGATCCACAGAATGTACCAGAGACTCCACCAGCAGATCCACAGAATGTGCCTGAGATTCCACCGCCAGATCCACAGAATGTGCCAGAGACTCCACCAGCAGATCCACAAAATGTGCCGAAGACTCCACCAGCAGATCCACAGAATGTGCCGGAGACTCCACCAGCAGATCCACAGAATGTGCCGGAGACTCCACCAGCAGATCCACAGATTGTGCCGGAGACTCCACCAGCAGATCCACAGATTGTGCCGGAGACTCCACCAGCAGATTAACAGAATGTGCCGGAGACTCCACCAGCAGATCCACAGAATGTGCTGGAGACTCCACCAGCAGACCCAATGAATGTTCTGGACACTTCACCAACAATTCCATGGACTTGGTTTGAAAAAAAAAATATTTTCCATCAAATTACTCCGCCAATTCGAACCCTCCCCCACCCCTTTAAAAAGTGTATGCAACCAATCAGGAGCTGACGCGCATAAATGTTTCCGCCAACTGATTTTGGCCAATGAACCCCCCCCCCCCCCCACCCCAAAACCCCCCTTGGTTGTTAAAAAAAAAATTGCTGACGCGCATAAATGTTTCCGCCAACTGATTTTGGCCAATGAACCCCCCCCCCCCAACCCCAAAACCTCCCTGTGTTGTAGAAAGATAAATGACAGAAAGAAAGCGCTTCCACTGTCAACTTCAAACCCGAAAGAAAAGAAAAAAAATGTCAGAAATATTTCAGACCGTTTATCATCCTGGGCTTGACCCTGAAACTTGAACACTTCCCCCCAACTGTACAGAGGCGTTTGTCCCCATTTGTCCCCGATGAAAAGGGAATCAAAGAGCTAAAGAAACTGACCCCCCGGTTGGAGGGGGGGGGGATTCATGTTATTGTACTTGGACTCTTCCAATGAATCCATGTTGTAAGATGGATATCCACGAGTTATTTGAAGTAAAGTTTCATTGCTGTCTGGCATCCATTCAAGTCTCTGTGGACTGAGGACGTTATTTTGAAAGGAATCGGCCCGTAGGTTTAATAATAACGTCTTGTACACAACCCTAAGATAGGAAGCACTTTACATTTGAGTCGTTGGTTTTCATGTAATCCAATCAGGTCGGGGCTCTCCCTTTGTTTCAACATCACGGTGCTGAATGTAGCGGAATCATTTTGACTTGATTTTGTTCATCAATTATAATCAAGGAAAGTGATTAATGGAACGAGCACTAATATGGGGGGGAGTTAGAGGGTAAGAGTTGGCACACTACTCCGACAAAATAATAGTGCCAGCCAATATTAGACTTTGAAGTTACTGGTATCTTATATGCGAGTAATACACAGGAAAGAATGTATTCGGAAAATAAATTAATAACATGACTGGGTATGTTGACTCCATACGGTATAAACCAAATTCACAATTTGACATAGCTGCCATGTCTTTTTCCTGTTTGGGCTTTAAAATGTTACTTGACACCCCCCCCCTTTCCTTTCTGTTCATCTGCACTGTTATTTTGTCGGAGTAGTGTGCCAACTCTTACCCTCTAACTCCAAATTGTTTAAAGATTTTTCCGTTTAGTTTTATTCATTACTTGAAAGACTTGGTAATTTGTCAAAGAAACATTTGATCACCTTCGCCCCGGCGTCAGTGACGCCCAGTCAATTTTACTCCATTTTGTTTAGAGATTAATATAGAATGTGTAACGATCATATGGAGTGATGATGTTACTTGTAGTTATTACTTTTATTAATTATCCCCATTCACAAACGTCCATGATTGTCTAACAAAGCACGATGGCCTCCAAGACTTAGCATCACTACACTTATTAACTGAATGATGTACACCATATGAAATAATACCTCTATAAACTAGAACAAATATATTACCATAACTTCTTCCACTTCTCATTTGTTGAATCAACATTAAGCTGCTGTTTAATTTTTTTTTTTTAAAGTAATCACCGGAAGTGCTAATCAAGAAATCCTCAACGGTCACACTTCCGGCCGCTTACTTGCACATCCCACAACTCTTTAACTTCCCGTTCGTTCTATTTAACAAAACAATACATTCTTCCGAAACAACATTAATATCTAAATGTTTGATCTGTGACAGAATGCAAGTTCATATATGAGGTCATAATGAAAATTTCCCAGTCCATTATTTAAAGTCATAACTTTGAAAAACGGTTGTAACTATTTTCTAATCATCAGCTGGGTGATGTTAAACCTATGACACTATCTCTACCCACGACTGATGTGTTGTAACCACGATGTCCTAAGATAGGCATCCAGCCCATACCGAGCACGTTCAAAGGTTCTCGTGCTCTCAGCTGGGCAGTCCAGGTGTTTGCCATGTCTTTTTCCTGTTTGGTTTTTACAACTATGTTAAAATCACTACTACTCTTTATTTTGTTTTTGTCTGGTTTTAGCGCCCTCTCCTATATTTTTTCTGTTTTAGTTAGAATATGTAACTTGATATTATGTAAACTTAATTTATACTTACTTAAATGTGTTTTGTTTGTTTGTACTGATGAAGGCATGTGCCGAAACGTTTAATTGTGTTTAATGTATAATTATTATTAAAGCGTAACTCATATTGTTCTATTGACACAATCTGTTCGTGTCTTATTAATCTATTTTAAAGCTTTATCGCAGTCCAACACTTTTTATAATTTGTTTTCCAAAGCGTCTGCTTTCATGTGTTTTGTTTGTTTGTACTGATGAAGGCATGTGCCGAAACGTTTAATTGTGTTTAATGTATAATTTTTATTAAAGCGTAACTCATATTGTTCTATTGACACAATTTGTTCGTGTCTTATTAATCTATTTTAAAGCTTTATCGCAGTCCAACACTTTTTATAATTTGTTTCCCAAAGCGTCTGCTTTCATGTGTCCGTAACGTCCACTTGTCAGGAGATCAATTTTGTTTGGACTAGAAAACTTGATTTCCTGTTTATTGATGGCGTAGTTTGAATGCATTATTTCGATGTGAATAAGTTCACCTGAAAATGTCGGATAGAAAGTCATTAAGGCAAACCCAAGCAGATCCAACAGTGTCAGTAGGGCAAACACAAGTAGATCCAACAGTGTCAGTAGGGCAAACACAAGCAGATCCAACAGTGTCAGTAGGGCCAACACAAGCAGATCAAACAGTGTCAGTAGGGCCAACACAAGCAGATCCAACAGTGTCAGTAGGGCCAACACAAGCAGATCCAACAGTGTCAGTAGGGCAAACACAAGCAGATCCAACAGTGTCAGTAGGGCAAACACAAGCAGATCCAACAGTGTCAGTAGGGCAAACACAAGCAGATCCAACAGTGTCAGTAGGGCCAACACAAGCAGATCAAACAGTGTCAGTAGGGCAAACACAAGCAGATCCAACAGTGTCAGTAGGGCCAACACAAGCAGATCCAACAGTGTCAGTAGGGCCAACACAAGCAGATCCAACAGTGTCAGTAGGGCAAACACAAGCAGATCCAACAGTGTCAGTAGGGCAAACACAAGCATAACAGTGTCAGTAGGGCCAACACAAGCAGATCCAACAGTGTCAGTAGGGCCAACACAAGCAGATCCAACAGTGTCAGTAGGGCAAACACAAGCAGATCCAACAGTGTCAGTAGGGCAAACACAAGCAGATCCAACAGTGTCAGTAGGGCAAACACAAGCAGATCCAACAGTGTCAGTAGGGCAAACACAAGCAGATCCAACAGTGTCAGTAGGGCAAACACAAGCAGATCCAACAGTGTCAGTAGGGCAAACACAAGCAGATCCAACAGTGTCAGTAGGGCAAACACAAGCAGATCCAACAGTGTCAGTAGGGCAAACACAAGCAGATCCAACAGTGTCAGTAGGGCAAACACAAGCAGATCCAACAGTGTCAGTAGGGCCAACACAAGCAGATCCAACAGTGTCAGTAGGGCAAACACAAGCAGATCAAACAGTGTCAGTAGGGCAAACACAAGCAGATCCAACAGTGTCAGTAGGGCAAACACAAGCAGATCCAACAGTGTCAGTAGGGCCAACACAAGCAGATCCAACAGTGTCAGTAGGGCCAACACAAGCAGATCCAACAGTGTCAGTAGGGCAAACACAAGTAGATCTTAAATGACATCACTCTCAGTAGTTGGAAACGCATGTAGATCTTAATGACATAACTGTCAGTTGGGAAAACAAAAGGAAATTTTAAGCACATCGCTATCAGTTAGGTATATATAACAAGATCTTCATGACAAAATTGTCATTAGGGTAAACACAAGATCTTTATGACATCACTGTCAGTAGTAGAACACACAAAGATATATTAATAACAACAGATTAAGCTTTAAGTAGATGGTATCTGTACTCAGATCTGACAGGATGAAAGTTGAACTAAATGGTATCTTTACTTACATCTGACATGATGGAGTTGTAAATAGATTGTTATCTGTACTCAGATCTGACAGGATGGAGCTGTAACTAGATGGTACCTCTAACCAGCAGGCACTAATACACAAGAAGATCGATGCCATGTACAAAGACCTCACTGGAGCAGAAAATTTAGTTCTCAAACACATTGACCAGATTCTTCGCTCTTTTTTTTATCTCAGCCCCAAAAGATATTGTCTACGTCACTCTGTTGAGTCTGGTTGGGGTGTAGAGTAGGGGGGGGGTCGAGAATAGAGTATTAGGAGTTTGCACGGACCTGAGGCTTGATAATAACAAAAGTTATAGCTTTTTATTATAACATATTTCTTTTTTTTGAGGGGGGGGGTAAATAAGGGGGAACAATTGAGGGGCAAAGGTTGGGGGCAAAGGTTGGGGGCAAAGATAGAGGCAAATGGAGGACATAATGGGGGGGGGAGGTGGGTCGAGAATAGAGTATTAGGAGTTTGCACGGACCTGAGGCTTGATAATA
Organism: Lymnaea stagnalis; assembly: GCA_964033795.1. Lineage (NCBI taxonomy): Eukaryota > Metazoa > Mollusca > Gastropoda > Lymnaeidae > Lymnaea > Lymnaea stagnalis. Next base: position 1,728,056 of record CAXITT010000013.1, on the reverse strand, counting down.
ACAAAAGTTATAGCTTTTTATTATAACATATTTCTTTTTTTTGAGGGGGGGGGGTAAATAAGGGGGAACAATTGAGGGGCAAAGGTTGGGGGCAAAGGTTGGGGGCAAAGATAGAGGCAAATGGAGGACATAATGGGGGGGGGAGGCAAAGGGAGGACACAATGGGAGGAGGCAAAGGGAGGAAGTCAGACGGGTATAGATCAAAGAGTTTGCTCACAATGTGACTAACAAGTTAAGTTCAGATAGCTGCTGTTAAATTGATTCATATTTTCATTAGTATAAAACAGAATTCGTTTAAAACAGAATCAGCAAAAAGCAGAATTAATAGGTTTATTTTAAACGTTGTGTATGTCAGTTCTTTTTTTCAAATCAAAGGCTACCCCCATGTCTAGTCCTTCATGTCTATACGACTTTGACTGGACACTCATCGTCTGTTCCAGAATGACCAATGTCCATCCCGCAAGTTTTGATGTCAGACATTCTATCCCGTAATCAATTTGTCAATTGATACTACGTCACGATTGCTGTCTTGTGTTACTGTTGAAAACTTGATGTACATACATTAAGATATTGATTTGCGTTGTGAGGATGTTCAAAATAGACTAGCATTTATAGATGTTAGGTTATTGTCCTTCGAACCTATGTAAGGCTAACAAACTCCACTGTTCTCTGAGCGTTACTTACAATTTAGCTTAGAACTTCCTGGTCTCGTAGTTGCCTTGGACCAGGGATTCTTAAACTAATCTGAATAGTGCGTCAACAGACCATTGACTAGGACGAAATATTAATTTCTTAAACTAATTAAATATGGGCCATAACTGTCTGTTGACATGATAAACTTTTGAGATGATCAACTTAAAAATATTAACAACACACTTAGCCAAATCAACAATTTTGACATGAGATGAATTGGATCAATCCTAAGTCCCAACATGGTTTGTCTACTTTATTGAATGTAGTCCCAACATGGTATATCTACTTTATTGAATGTAATCCCAACATTGTATGTCTAGTTTATTGAATGTAGTCCCAACATGGTATGTCTACTTTATTGAATGTAATCCCAACATGGTATGTCTAGTTTATTGAACGTAGACCCAATATGGTATGTCTACCTTACCGAATGTTGTCCCAACATGGTTTGTCTACTTTACTGGACTACGTTCACTAAAGAAACATACCATGTTGGAACTACATTATGTCCAGTAGGCTCAATCTATCGTCAATACCTTAAGAAAACGAGGCTATTTTCTATCCAAAAAATCAGAACAATGACCATCTTAAAAATGGTTTCAACTTTTGCGTGAGGAAAAATTTGCGTCTCTCAGTTATTGCCCTTTTACTTCAAGCCCCCCAGCAAACAACTTCTCTATCCATTACATCCACGTCCTTGGGTGACATTTGACCTCTAATCAAAGCTAGTTGTCATAATGCCAACACCTACCCTACAAAAGAGTTCGCTTCTCTTTTAGCGGTACAGCTCAGCGTCACCCTTTGACCTTTGGCACCCCTTGCAAAGGAGAGGGGAAGCAACTCTACGGTTTTTTTAGATTCGCGCGTGTGAATGTGGAGGTTCTGTTACTTAATCTTTATCCATCAAGGGCCGTCACCGCAGAGGGCCTACATCCCACTTCCCTGCCATTCCTTTACTCGAATCTCGCGGATTCTCTTTAATCTCGCCGTCTCTCACGAGGTCCTCACCGAGCCAAACGATTGGTTAACACACTGATCACATGATGTTATCCGAGTCAAACGGTTGGTTCACACACTGATCACATGATGTTATCCGAGTCAAACAGTTGGTTCACACACTGATCACATGATGTTATCCGAGTCAAACAGTTGGTTCACACACTGATCACATGATGTTATCCGAGTCAAACAGTTGGTTCACACACTGATCACATGATGTTATCCGAGTCAAACGGTTGGTTCACACACTGATCACATGATGTTATCCGAGTCAAACAGTTGGTTCACACACTGATCACATGATGTTATCCGAGTCAAACAGTTGGTTCACACACTGATCACATGATGTTATCCGAGTCAAACAGTTGGTTCACACACTGATCACATGATGTTATCCGAGTCAAACAGTTGGTTCACACACTGATCACATGATGTTATCCGAGTCAAACAGTTGGTTCACACACTGATCACATGATGTTATCCGAGTCAAACAGTTGGTTCACACACTGATCACATGATGTTATCCGAGTCAAACAGTTGGTTCACACACTGATCACATGATGTTATCCGAGTCAAACAGTTGGTTCACACACTGATCACATGATGTTATCCGAGTCAAACGGTTGGTTCACACACTGATCACATGATGTTATCCGAGTCAAACAGTTGGTTCACACACTGATCACATGATGTTATCCGAGTCAAACAGTTGGTTCACACACTGATCACATGATGTTATCCGAGTCAAACGGTTGGTTCACACACTGATCACATGATGTTATCCGAGTCAAACAGTTGGTTCACACACTGATCACATGATGTTATCCGAGTCAAACGGTTGGTTCACACACTGATCACATGATGTTATCCAAGCCAAACGATTGGTTAACACACTGATCACATGATGTTATCCGAGTCAAACTGTTGGTTCACACACTGATCACATGATGTTATCCGAGCCAAACGATTGGTTAACACACTGATCACATGATGTTATCCGAGTCAAACAGTTGGTTCACACACTGATCACATGATGTTATCCGAGCCAAACGATTGGTTAACACTCTGAGCACATGATGTTATCCGAGTCAAACAGTTGGTTCACACACTGATCACATGGTGTTATCCGAGTCAAACAGTTGGTTCAAACACTGATCACATGATGTTATCCGAGTCAAACGGTTGGTTCACACACTGATCACATGATGTTATCCGTGTCAAACGCCTGTTCAAACACAGTTGACATGAAACTAACCCATTCAAATAATTGATTACCAAAAGGATCACATGCTATTATTTCAGTCAAAAGATTGTTTAAGACATAAATCACTGTAACAATCATGTGTCAATAATGTAACAATCATGTGTCAATCATGTAACAATCATATGGCAATCATTGAGCTCGACTTAAAATACAAAGAACGCAACGGAGATGGGGGCAGATCCCTTGTGGGGCCGATCCCTTGTGGGGGCAGATCACTTGTGGGGGCCGATCCCTTGTGGGGGCAGATCACTTGTGGGGCCGTTTCCTTCTGGGGGCAGATCGCTTGTGGGGCCGATACCTTGTGTGGGCAGATCGCTTGTGGGGGCCGATCCCTTCTGTGGGCAGATCGCTTGTGGGGCCGTTACCTTGTGGGGGCAGATCGCTTGTGGGGGCCGATCCCTTGTGGGGACAGATCACTTGTGGGGCTGATACCTTGTGGGGGCAGATCGCTTGTTGGGCCGATCCCTTGTGGGGGAGATCACTTGTGGGGGCAGATCGCTCTTGTGATCGATCCCTTGTGTGGGCAGATCTCTTGTGCGGCCGATACCTTGTGGGGGCAGATCGCTTGTGGGGGCCGATCCCTTGTGGGGGCAGATCGCTTGTGGGGCCGATCCCTTGTGGGGACAGATCACTTGTGGGGGCAGATCGCTTGTGGTGCAGATCGCATGTGGGCCGATCCCTTTTGGGGCAGATTGCTTGTGGGGGAAGATCGCTTGTTGGGACATATAACTTGTGGAGGCAGATGTCTTGTGGGGCAGATCCCTTGTTGGGGCAGATCGCTTGTGGAGTCAGATCGCTTGTGGAGTCAGATCGCGTGTGGGGGAAGATCGCTTGTTGGGACATATCATTTGTGGAGGCAGATTACTTGAAGGGACAGATCGCTTGTGAGGGTAAGTTGCTCATTGATGCAGATCGCTTGTGGGGGCAGATCTCTTGTTGGGGCAGATCGCTTGTTTTTTTTTCAAATGGCATAAAAGTACGTGTTTTTGAACGGCATTTGAGGATATTAAAAAAACCGTAAATACTTTTGAATAGTTATTGATAGTCATGAGACACTATTGTGTACCATTTACAAAATGTCTGTGTACCATTTAAAAAATGTGTGAGTACCATTCACAAAATATCTGTGTACCATTTACAAAATGTCTGAGTACCATTTACAAAATGTCTGTGTACCATTTAAAAAATGTGTGAGTACCATTCACAAAATATATGTGTACCATTTACAAAATATCTGTGTACCATTTACAAAATGTCTGTGTACCATTTACAAAATGTCTGTGTACCATTTAAAAAATGTGTGAGTACCATTCACAAAATATCTGTGTACCATTTACAAAATGTCTGTGTACCATTTAAAAAATGTGTGTGTTCCATTCACAAAATGTCTGTGTACCATTTACAAAATATCTGTGTACGATTTACAAAATGTCTGTGTACCATTTAAAAAATGTGTGTGTACCATTTACAAAATGTCTGTGTACCATTTAAAAAATGTCTGTGTACCATTCACAAAATATCTGTGTACCATTCACAAAATGTCTGTGTACCATTTACAAAATATCTGTGTACCATTTACAAAATGTCTGTGTACCATTTACAAAATGTCTGTGTACCATTTAAAAAATGTGTGAGTACCATTCACAAAATATCTGTGTACGATTTACAAAATGTCTGTGTACCATTTAAAAATGTGTGTGTACCATTCACAAAATGTCTGTGTACCATTTACAAAATGTCTGTGTACCATTTAAAAAATGTGTGTGTACCATTCACAAAATATCTGTGTACCATTTACAAAATGTCTGTGTACCATTTAAAAAATGTCTGTGTACCATTCACAAAATATCTGTGTACCATTCACAAAATGTCTGTGTACCATTTACAAAATATCTGTGTACCATTTACAAAATGTCTGTGTACCATTTACAAAATGTCTGTGTACCATTTAAAAAATGTGTGAGTACCATTCACAAAATATCTGTGTACGATTTACAAAATGTCTGTGTACCATTTAAAAATGTGTGTGTACCATTCACAAAATGTCTGTGTACCATTTACAAAATGTCTGTGTACCATTTAAAAAATGTGTGTGTACCATTCACAAAATATCTGTGTACCATTTACAAAATGTCTGTGTACCATTTACAAAATGTCTGTGTACCATTCACAAAATATCTGTGTACCATTCACAAAATGTCTGTGTACCATTTACAAAATGTCTGTGTACCATTTGCAAAATGTCTGTGTACCATTCACAAAATGTCTGTGTAGCATTTACAAAAGGTTTGTGTACATTCACAAAATTTCTGTGTACCATTTACAAAATGTCTGTTTACCATTTACAAAATGTTTGTGTACCATTTACAAAATGTCTGTGTACCATTCACAAAATGCCTGTGTACCATTCACAAAATGTTTGTGTACCATTCACAAAATGTATGTGTATCATTTACAAAATGTCTGTGTATCATTTACAAAATGTCTGTGTACCATTTATAACACGCGTGCCAACGCCGACTGAATCTTAGTTAATTTGAATTTTTCTCCCTCTGAATTTCAGCCGCCTCTTATAACTTTGAACACAATTCAAAAATCAGATTACTCTACAGCCACAATTCTTGAGATGCCACCATTCTGAACGGATTAAATGAAATATTTTAAGAAATAATTTTATATTTTCGGTCCCTGCCCTTTCGGTCTTCTTTTGTGAGCCATCCCGGCCATGGCACAACCCAAGTCGAGGCCATTTTACTCTGAGCCAAAAGACTGGGGATCATTTTCTATCTGCCTCTTCGGGTCTTTGTCCTTTTAGGTCTATGCAAGGTCTTTGGACCTCTGCCCTTTCAAGTCCCTGACTTTTCGTGTCTCTGCCCCTTGGAATCTCTGCCCCTTCGGGCATCATAACATTTGACACATCCCAGCCATGGCACAACCAAAGTGGAAGCTAGTTTGATCCCAGCCATGGCACAACCAAAGTGGAAGCTAGTTTGATCCCAGCCATGGCACAACCAAAGTGGAAGCTAGTTTGATCCCAGCCATGGCACAACCAAAGTGGAAGCTAGTTTGATCCCAGCCATGGCACAACCAAAGTGGAAGCTAGTTTGATCCCAGCCATGGCACAACCAAAGTGGACGCTAGTTTGATCCCAGCCATGGCACAACCAAAGTGGAAGCTAGTTTGATCCCAGCCATGGCACAACCAAAGTGGAAGCTAGTTTCATCCCAGCCCTTGCACAACCAAAGTGGAAGCTAGTTCGATCTTACTCAAATGACCGGGTACTAATTTTCTATTTGATTTATTTTGATTTAGTTAAAGGAGCCTATCCCAATATCAATTATTTGATCCTATACAAAATTTCACCACCACTAATATATAATTTTGACACTTTGGTCCAAAGTTAAACCATGGAATGCTCCCATAGTTTCGGAGTCAATATTTTGATGGCTTCAATTGAGATGATCTTACACGCATCCGGCATTGTTAATGTCCACGATGAGTAAGCTGATAAGTGTATTGATCTGACTCTACATTCAACAATGGGATTTAGCATGTCCATTAAGTTCCAAGACGTACGTTGCTTCCCTTGTTAAGTTTATTTTGTTTTAAAAAAAATAACTGCCTCCCCTGTAATTCCCTGATCTAGAAATGTGTTGCGTCCCTTATCTCAGGTGGTAGCTCAATAATCGTCATCGAAGTCATTGGGAGGGGGGGGGGGGGGTAACGAGAAAAACATGAGTTTGGGATGGCACAACCCTTCGTCATCGAAGTCATTGGGAGGGGGGGGGGGAGTTAACGAGAAAAACATGAGTTTGCGATGTCACAACCCACCGACAGACAGACCACACGCTGTAAACATCGGTACACAGACTTTGTCTGGCTGTCCAGAGACAACCCAAATTTGGGTTTTAACTTCTACGCCGTGTTTGCCAAAGTGATTGGCGAGACAGTCAAGTCTGGACTGCTAGCTAAACATTTCACCAGCGATCATGCTCGACTTACATGATATCAGAAGCCAACAGAATCGACTGACAATCATTCAATTTTTTATTAGCACGATCCTGCACTGACATCGCAACAGTAGCTGCGACATCTTGACTGAATGTTCACTGATAGCGTTACTGGACTGATATTTTAACAGCAGCGATACTAGACTTATCGTTTATTAACAGCGATACTGGAATGACATTTTATTGACAGCGATACACGACTGACAGTTTAATATCAGCGATACTGGTTCTAAATAAAAAATGAGTTGGATGACCTAACCTTTTAAGAACTTCATTTTAAGTTCATGCTTATCTTTAACCATACATACAAACAAACAAACAAACCATCAGCTGTTTGTAAAACGTGGTGCGGTAATTCCCGTAATTACAAACGTTCGAAAACTTCCGTCGGAGATTAAACGTTAAGTTGGAAGATTCCTATGGAAAAGTTCAAGAATTTATTCTATATCTGCCCGGAATCCCGGCTTAACAATGGCAGAAATAACATGGAGTGACGTCATTTGTTTGGCTCTGGTCATCAGCAAAGTAAAGGAACTACAAGACGTCTGTACAGAATTATTATTTTTGGGGTGGGTGGTGGTGGCGTGGGGTGGGGGGGATTTCAGCTCCACAACAACAACGAACAATGTTCTAATCTCAAGAAGTCCCGTTCCGAGGATTGGGGAGAAAGATGACACTGGTCCGCTCACCGAATCCACCCCACACCCCCTCGCTTCCCCCACCCCTCGCTCCCCCCACCCCTTCGCCCCCCACCCCCCCCCCCCCTGTAACTGTGATGGTTATTGCATTACCAACCAAAGTACTAACACTGGGAACTTGTCAATTTGTTTCTCATCTTCCTTATCGCAGGAATGACCTCGTTTAGCCGGACGGCCGGCCCTGGGGTGTCTGGAATGATCTCTTTAGCCGGACTGCTTGGCCTGCGGTGTCTGGCCAATGGACGGTCGAGGTTTTGGAGAGTAGGGGGGCGGGAGGGGGGGTTATATCCCTATGTGTACTTGAAATGTCTATAGAAATATCTATAGAGCAAGCCGTGATTGAATTGCCATTAGTTATCTGTAAACACTGAACGGTAAACATAGTTAACGGCTCGGAGCACGACAACCCCGGGGCGACTCCCAGAATAGAGACATGCCATTTTTTCTCTTCAATATTTAATAGATATATGAGGTTTTTCTTTTCAGTATTCAGCTGTAAAATAATTCGTTCCAACTAGCTATTGCCTCATAATGTCGAAACTAATGACGTTCTCTTTATCGTATGATTTAATACGACATTGGCATGTCATGGAGAGCTGTCATCTGACTGTGGCAGGTTGTGAAGAGATGTCATCTGACTTCAGTGGGTTGTGGAGAACTGTCATATGACTTCGGCTGGTTGTGGAGAACCGTCATCTGACTTCGGCTGGTTGTGGAGAACTGTCATCTGACTTCAGCTGGTTGTGGAGAACTGTCATCTGATCCGGCTGGTTGTGGAGAACTGTCATCTGACTTCGGCTGGTTGTGGAGAGCTGTCATCTGACTTCGGCTGGTTGTGGAGAAATGTCATCTGACTTCGGCTGGTTGTGGAGAAATGTCATCTGACTTCGGCTGGTTGTGAAGAGCTGTCATCTGACTTCGGCTGGTTGTGGAGAACTGTCATCTGACTTCGGCAGGTTGCGTAAAAACTGCCTTCTGACTTCTTTACAATGATTTAAGTCAAATGATCGCAGTGTTATTCATGATCTCATTTTTTGGTGCAATTAGATCTCATTTTATAGTGGCACTAGACATCATTTTAAGGTGGCATTAGAGCTCGTGTTACGGTGGCATTATATATCATGTTATGATGTCATTGGATCTCATGTTATGATTGTACTAGATGTCATTTGTTGGTGGCATTAGATCTCATTTTATGGTGGTATTAGATCTCATTTTCTGGAGGCATTAGATATCATGTTATAGTGGCATCAGATCTTTTTTATGGTGGCATTAGATATTATTTAATGTTGGCACTTGAGTTCATTTTGTTGTTGCATTAGATCTCATGAAATGTTGGTCAACGCGATGACGTTTATTTACAGATTATTTCACCTGAGTGTGAGAATCAATTGCATGGCACCTAGAAAGAACTAAGAGTTTATTACGAGTTACAAGTCATTTCAGTTCTGGTTTACAGTAACGATATCACGTGGTCTTAACATATAAAGGACGGGCGAGAGTGAAAGAGCGAGATAGATAGAGAGAGAGAGAGAGAGTGAGAGAGAGAGAGTGAGAGAGATAGAATAGATCAGTTCCTTCTTGAGCTCATCTTGTGTGCCACAGAACTGAACGTTTATACCAAGAGCCTGGACGTTGTCATGAACTCTGGGCGAGTTTGAGCCGTTTCTGGACCGTTGAAAACATGTTGACTCAATCATCCATCCAAAGTTTCATTCAACAATCCATGCAAACTTAAACAAATCATAGATTCAACTATCCATCTCGAATCCATCTAATACCATCAATCCACCCATCCGTAGAACTATTTATTCATTTAAAACTGCATCCAGCAATATATCCAGCCATCAAACCAATGTTCTATTCAACCATATATACAATGTTCTATTCAAAATCTATCCAACGTTCTATTCAATCGCCCATCCCATGTTATATTGAACCATCTATCCCATTTTCTATGCAACCCCCATCACATAATCTATCCACCCATCCATTTAATGTTCTATACAATCATTCATCCAACGTTCTATCCAGCCAACCATCACCCATCCATTAATCCTGTTAGCAGCATTGCGTATTCTTTAAGCCTGGTGAGCTGATTTTATTGAGCCTGCTTTCATATTTTTAGGTTGTGTGAACATTTTTTTCAGAAAAATCTCTTTGTTTTTGTCTTCATTATTCAGTGCTTGATTTCATTGGCTTATTTCCTGTCTTGAAGTAATGCATCCAATATTTCGTGTCTTGAAGTAATGCATCCAATATTTCCTGTCTAGAAGTAATGCATCCAATATTTCCTGTCTAGGAGTAATGCATCCAATATTTCCTGTCTTGAAGTAATGCAATCCAATATTTCCTGTCTTGAAATAATGCATCCAAATTTCCTGTCTAGAAGTAATGCATCCAATATTTCCTGTCTAGAAGTAATGCATCCAATATTTCCTGTCTTGAAGTAATGCATCCAATATTTCGTGTCTTGAAGTAATGCATCCAATATTTCCTGTCTAGAAGTAATGCATCCAATATTTCCTGTCTAGAAGTAATGCATCCAATATTTCCTGTCTTGAAGTAATGCATCCAATAATTCCTGTCTTGAAGTAATGCATCCAAATTTCCTGTCTAGAAGTAATGCATCCAATATTTCCTGTCTAGAAGTAATGCATCCAATATTTCCTGTCTTGAAGTAATGCATCCAATATTTCCTGTCTAGAAGTAATGCATCCAATATTTCCTGTCTTGAAGTAATGCATCCAATATTTCCTGTCTTGAAGTAATGAATCCATTATTTCCTGTCTTGAAGTAATGCATCCAATATTTCCTGTCTTGAAGTAATGCATCCAATATTTCCTGTCTTGAAGTAATGCACCCAATATTTCCTGTCTTGAAGTAATGCATCCAATATTTCCTGTCTTGAAGTAATGCATCCAATATTTCCTGTCTTGAAGTAATGCATCCAATATTTCCTGTCTTGAAGTAATGCATCCAATATTTCCTGACTAGAAGTAATGCACCCAATATTTCCTGTCTTGAAGTAATGCATCCAATATTTCCTGACTAGAAGTAATGCATCCAATATTTCCTGACTAGAAGTAATGCACCCAATATTTCCTGTCTTGAAGTAATGCATCCAATATTTCCTGTCTAGAAGTAATGCACCCAATATTTCCTGTCTTGAAGTAATGCATCCAATATTTCCTGTCTTAAAGTGACGCATCCAATTTTTCAGGTCAAAAGTAATACATCCAATAATTTCCTGTCTTAGAGTAATGCATCCAAAATTTCCTGTCTAGAAGTAATACATCCAAAGTTTCTTCTGGTTCTGGTAATGTTTCGTTGCTGCATCCATGTACTGGCATCTTTGCAACGGTTGGGGATATGATGTTTCTATTCTAACAGCTTCTAGTTGATGCCAGGGCAGTCTTGAAACTTTCGACCGATGTCCAGTTCACAGTTGCATCGTTCAGGTGGTTCCATGCTGTTATTGTGCCTGGGAAGAAAGATTGTTGATACTGCACTGTGTTGCACTGAGGCACTTTGAAGCATTTGGTATTGTTTCTGGTGTAATTGTCTATGGGATTGTCAGTGGTGAAGTCAGTGTTGCGTGAGCGTTTTGCTCTGATCAGTCTACCCGGCTTTGTGTGGGGTGAGGTACGTGCCTGCTGGGATGGCCGGCACCAGTCCCATGATCTCTTGATATAAGAATGTCAGGCAGTGAACTCGCAAGCCCTCTTGGGTCAACGTTTTGGAAGTGGAACCGCCAAATTCTCTCATTGTCTTAGCATTTTCTCCTCGGTTTTGTCGACTCTTTTATGTCGCCAAACCCTGATATCTCGAGCACAAAAGGTGGCCAAATTGTCCTCTTAACTTCGGTTATCTCAAGCCCCATAACCAATAGTCGGCTTTTCAACTCTGCAAGAAGAAATAGCAAACAACAAATAAACACGTTTTTCGAATTCAAAAAAAAAATATTTATTGCTCAAAATACAGAACTTGTGTTTAAGAATGAACCTAGAAGTAATTTAAATAAATATGTTTTAGTTCGAGGTTTAAAAACCCGTAGAGTCCATATTATAAATGATCATGATGTGCCGTGTGCAAAACGTTGTCATGGGCAGCCGTCACCACGGTCACTTGCATAATGGCTATGCCGTGGTGCTGCGTCAGAGTTTCATTCATAAGAGTTGGCCGTGGGCCAAAGTAGCATTTGAGTAATAAGGGGATGCGTGGCCTTACATAAACTATAGAGTCATTGTGCGTGACACGGTCAACAGAATGAGGTCACAAAATGGGGACGCTTCGTCTTTGGTAGAAAATACCAAACGAAATCGCACTTTAAAAATTGGTAGCTCGAAAAGTTCTCAAGTTGAAAAATTAATGATGGTTTTATTTTTATTTAAATGTGAAATTTGCTCTAAAGAGCTGCAATATTTTTTTTCAAAAAAAACAACTAATAATTTTTTGTTTTTGTTTTTTTTTTGCTGAGGTGCCTGCATTTATTTGCGCACATCATGTGCATAAAGAAATTCAAAGCACATGTTCATATATTGCCGCCATATTGGTTTTCGGTTATTTCGATCATCGGTTATCTCGACACTTTTTGGCAAACCCCGAGGCCGTCGACATAACCGGGTTTTACTGTATATCAATATTACATCAATATAACATCCAAAGGAAATTGTAAAATTGTTTATAATAAAGATAATAATAATGGTTGCTATAAAGGTTGCTTGTCTGAAACAACAACTTAATTACCATGGCTAGCTTATTTGACACAACTTTATTGACCTTGGCTTGCTTGTCTGAAACAACTTTATTGACCTTGGGTAGCTTATTTGAGACAACTTTATTGACCTTGGCTTGCTTGTCTGAAACAACTTTATTGACCTTGACTTGCTTGCCTGACACATCTTTATTGACCTTGGCTAGATTGTCTGACACATTTTAAGTGACCTTGGCTAGCTTGCGTAACAAAACTTGGGTCAAAATCACAACTGAAAAGAATGACACATCAAAGTGTTTTATTTTTCAATCGTATGTCAACAACCACAGTTTCGACAGCAGCCGAGATGCATTGCGACATGCACAGACAACTCTTGCATTTACACTCTATTAAAGCACGCACACTGTTAATTTTTCTTAGCACTAGAATCAACTTAAATGTACCTCCCGCCCTTCTTTGAATGTACCCTGCCTCCCATCTTTGAATATACCCTGCCTCCCATCTTTGAATGAACCCTGCCTCCCATCTTTGAATATACCCTGCCTCCCATCTTTGAATGAACCCTGCCTCCCATCTTTGAATATACCCTGCCTCCCATCTCTGAATGAACCCTGATTCCCATCTTTGAATGTACCCTCCCTCACATCTCTGAATGTACCCTCCCTCACATCTTTGAATGTACCCTCCCTCATATCTCTGAATGAACCCTGACTCCCATCTTTGAATGTACCCTCCGTCACTTCTTTGCTCTTATCGACATCCTTGAACGTAGTCACAGAAAAGGGAGCGTTGAATTGTATCCTCTCGCCACTCCATGCTCTAGATCACCTCTCACGTTATCCCTCACTTACTTCCAGACAAACATCTTCCCATTGTTCCCACGTGGGCACAGCATAAAGGCCTCTATGGCCCACAGGACCTTTGCTAGGAAGCCTTGCAATATGTGGCCAAAGTTTACCAAAAGAGAGAGAGAGAAAAGAAGCTGTTCTGACAGGCACATATTTTTATTACAACTTTACGTTTGAGCCAGCTATCTCCTGGTCCCGTGAACATTGCGCGCGCATACGTAGGCTCACTAAAAAAATTAAATAAAGGGGGGAAAATCAATAAATTGGGTATGAGATGGTATTTTTAAGATAAGGATTGTTGAGTTGCGAATTGTTGAGTTGAGGATTGTTGAGTTGTGGATTGTTGAGTTGGGGATTGTTGAGTTGGGGATTGTTGAGTTGGGGATTGTTGAGTTGGGGATTGTTGATTTGGGGATTTTTGAGTTGGGGATTGTTGAGTTGGTGATTGTTGAGTTGGTGATTGTTGATTTGGGGATTGTTGGGTTGGGGTTTGTTGAGTTGGGGATTGTTGAGGTAGGGATTGTTGAGTTAGGGATTGTTGAGTTGGGGATTGTTGATTTGGGGATTTTTGAGTTGGGGATTGTTGAGTTGGTGATTGTTGAGTTGGGGATTGTTGATTTGGGGTTTGTTGAGTTGGGGATTGTTGAGTTGGGATTTGTTGAGTTGGGGATTGTTGAGTTGGAGATTGTTGCGTTGGGGATTGTTGATTTGGGGTTTGTTGAGTTGGGGATTGTTGAGTTGGGATTTGTTGAGTTGGGGATTGTTGAGTTGGAGATTGTTGCGTTGGGGATTGTTGATTTGGGGTTTTTTGAGCTTTGAATAGTAGAGTGCGTTTGTGTGTGTAAGGACTGATGATTTGGGTATTGTTGAGTTTTAGATGTTGAGTTTGGGATCGGGTTGTGTGTCATTATAATTTTTGAAATAATACGTTTATACATATTCAGGCTCTTACTTTAAGCAATGGTGTCCCATCTGTTCCAATACATGTCCACGGATTTGAAGGACACTTTTCGGCAATCTTGGAAACGTTTTCTCTGGCCACCATCTCAGAGTATCCCCCCCTCCCCCCCGGTATTTTAGTAAATTCAATGTTGAGCCCACCTGGCCTGCTCGTTATCACGAAGACTAGAAAGTTAAGGACTTCTGAAAGATCATGGAGTTCTACAAAGTCAAGAATTCTACATGATCAATGAATTCTACAAAGTCAAGGAATTTCAAATCATATATTTTATTTTTTCAAATTCTGCTTTCTACATAAGTTTATATAATCCAACTGGATTATTTTAATATTATTGAGGAACTTCTACTTAATAATTATTTAAAAAATGGAGTTGGCACACAAATAGCAATTTCAATTTTTTTTTTTTACTCTTTTTTGCCGATCAATGTTTAGAGCGTCTCATTCCAAGTTGTAAGTAATGTGAGACAAGTGCAGCCGAGAGGTAAGACAAAGCTACCGTCATGCTAACAGATAGATGCCACAATGAAATGATGAAATGGCTTCCTTCTGTCTGCAGATCAAAATAGAATCGGGCATTGTGTACTGTCATTTTTATGAAGTGATGAAAAATGTATTTCACCAAAGAATTGGTGTCAAAACAACTCTGATCTCAATCTGCGGTGTTGGTTTGTTATCATGAAAATGCCTATTATTAAATGCTGATATCTGGTGATGTAAAATGAAATTGTATTCTATGCTGAACTTATGTGATCGATGCGAACACTATGTCGTGGTCTATGATGAAATTAAGTGGTATTTTTGAAATTTTGTGATCATGCGGGAAGTATGTGGTCTATGATGAAATTGTGTGGTCTTTTCTAATATTATGCTATCTTTCTTTGAAGTATGACTAATCAAGAATGGACTGCTTACTTGTGAATATTTTATGTTGTTAACTTCCCTACAGATTCTGTAAATCACCCCCCCTCCCCCCCCAAAAAAAAAATTCTTCCCACCCCCACCTTTCTGAAAAGTTCATGGCCAATCTAAGCAGCAGTTAAAGAGACGACTGCACAGATACAGATCTTCAAATTCACTTTCTACGAGGCGAAAAATTAGCTGTCATCTTAAATTATCATTCCACGGATTAAACGGCATGCCTGGTGGGGTCCTCTTGGCAGATCTTCACACTGGCGGTGACGTGTCGTAAATAGTGTTTGGGCTAATTTTGCACCGCATTTGAGATCTTGGAAAATCCGGGCAATCTCATTTTACAACTGATTAATTGTCAATGTAAGGTCAAAACGGACATGTTACGTCACACGCGACATGATATTCATTAGACATGTCATGTTAACTAATTGATGAGGACCTAAAATATTGTAACTTAAGTTTGAAATTTTGATGATTCTTTTGCCAATCTAGGACATCTGGTTGATGTGTAGGATGATGTTACATGTTCTGTTGGCTTCCATTGGTTCCGTTGTTATGCTACTTTTCTAATGATACAGATGCAAACATACCCTGTGTTTACAAGTAAATGTAGGTTTCAATGTATTTTATCAACTCTTAACATTATTCTTTAAAAATTAATGTTGTATTTTAATCCTCTTTACAACCATCCCTAGCAGCAACCTGATGCACAGCATGCAAGCCTAATCCCATGAATGCACCCCCCTCCCCCCCACTTTTTTCAAACCCAAACTTAAAAAAAAAGGTTACAGAATGTTTATTTATTTATTTATTTATTTATTTTTAGTTTATGAAATCAGATGATTCACTTTCATAGCTATGTATACGTCTACTGACACATTGTGTGCTTTGTACATGTGGACAACACATACTGTGTTATGTCCATATTGACAGACACAGTGTGCAATGTTTGACATGAACTTACACCTAGGAAACGATAGACAGACACAGAGTCTGAAGGGGGGGGGGCATGTTTGATCTAGATATATACCCCCCCCCCACAAACATACACTTGGCAAAGAGAACCACTTCCTGACCCCCACATTCCCCTTCACATCTTCTAACTGTCCCTAGCTTTACCATCACATCTTCTAACTGTCCCTAGCTTTACCATCACATCTTCTAACTGTCCCTAACTTTACCATCACATCTTCTAACTGTCCCTAGCTTTACCATCACATCTTCTAACTGTCCCTAGCTTTACCATCACATCTTCTAACTGTCCCTAACTTTACCATCACATCTTCTAACTGTCCCTAGCTTTACCATCATATCTTCTAACTGTCCCTAGCTTTACCATCATATCTTCTTACTGTCCCTAACTTTACCATCATATCTTCTAACTGTCCCTAATTTTACCATTATATTTTCTAACTGTCCCTAACTTTACCATCATATCTTCTAACTGTCCCTAACTAAACCATCATATCTTCTAACTTTCCCTAGCTTTACCATCACATCTTCTAACTGTCCCTAACTTTACCATCATATCTTCTAACTGTCCTTAGCTTTACCATCATATCTTCTTACTGTCCCATACTTTACCATCATATCTTCTAACGGTCCCTAACTTTACCATCATATCTTCTAACTGTCCCTAGCTTTACCATCACACCTTCTAACTGTCCCTTACTTTACCTTCACATCTTCTAGCTGTCCTTAACTTTACCATCACATCTTCTAACTGTCCCTAACTTTACCATCACATCTTGTAACTGTCCCTAACTTTACCATCATATCTTCTTACTGTCCCATACTTTACCATCATATCTTCTTACTGTACCATACTTTACCCTCACATCTTCTAACTGTCCCTAACTTTACCATCAAATCTTCTAACTGTCCCTAGCTTTACCATCACATCTTCTAACTGTCCCTTACTTTACCATCACATCTTCTAACTGTCCCTTACTTTACCTTCACATCTTCTAACTGTCCCTAGTTTTACCATCACATCTTCTAACTGTCCCTAACTTTACAATCACATCTTGTAACTGTCGCTAGCTTTACCATCACATCTTCTAACTGTCCCTAGCTTTACCATCACATCTTGTAACTGTCCCTAACTTTACCATCACATCTTCTAACTGTCCCTAGCTTTACCATCACATCTTCTAACTGTCCCTAGCTTTACCATCACATCTTGTAACTGTCCCTAGCTTTACCATCACATCTTCTAACTGTCCCTAGCTTTACCATCACATCTTGTAACTGTCCCTAACTTTACCATCACATCTTCTAACTGTCCCTAGCTTTACCATCACATCTTCTAACTGTCCCTAGCTTTACCATCACATCTTGTAACTGTCCCTAGCTTTACCATCACATCTTGTAACTGTCCCTAGCTTTACCATCACATCTTGTAACTGTCCCTAGCTTTACCATCACATCTTCTAACTGTCCCTAGCTTTACCATCACATCTTGTAACTGTCCCTAACTTTACCATCACATCTTCTAACTGTCCCTAGCTTTACCATCACATCTTCTAACTTTCCCTAACTTTACCATCACATCTTCTAACTGTCCCTAGCTTTACCATCACATCTTCTAACTGTCCCTAACTTTACCATCACATCTTGTAACTGTCCCTAACTTTACCATCACATCTTCTAACTGTCCCTAGCTTTACCATCACATCTTCTAACTGTCCCTAACTTTACCATCACATCTTGTAACTGTCCCTAACTTTACCATCACATCTTGTAACTGTCCCTAACTTTACCATCACATATTGTAACTGTCCCTAGCTTTACCATCACATCTTGTAACTGTCCCTAACTTTACCATCACATCTTCTAACTGTCCCTAACTTTACCATCACATCTTGTAAATGTCCCTAACTTTACCATCACATCTTCTAACTGTCCCTAGCTTTACCATCACATCTTTGAAGTGACCCTAACGTTACCATCACATCTTGTAACTGTCCCTAACTTTACCATCACATCTTCTAACTGTCCCTAACTTTACCATCACATCTTCTAACTGTCCCTAACTTTACCATCACATCTTCTAACTTTCCCTAGTTTTACCATCACATCTTATAACTGTCCCTAGCTTTACCATCACATCTTGTAACTGTCCCTAGCTTTACCATCACATCTTGTAACTGTCCCTAACTTTACCATCACATCTTGTAACTGTCCCTAACTTTACCATCACATCTTTGAAGTGACCCTAACGTTAACATCACATCTTTAAACTGCCACTAGCTTTACCATCACATCTTCTGTCTGTCCCTAACTTTACCATCACATCTTCTAACTGCCACTAGCCTTACCACCACAACTGACGAAAGAGTTGACCATCATAGAAATAGATTCGTGACTTTTCGATCTCAGTGGATTACTGCACAAATCAGCTGCTGCCAGAGAACTAAGGGGCAGGGAATCCAAAGTGGCAGGTGGCATGTAATAAGAAGGAATTGACTTGTGTCAAGGGTTATCTCCCCTCTGAAAGGCCGCCCCCGCCCCCCCCCCCCCCCCCCCCCCCATTTCCAAATCTGGAGGTTTATTTAACGGTACCGGAAGTGATGGAGATCGAAAAACAAATCGTGGGATGACGACATTAGATGTGTGTCCTGTCTGTCACACTTTTTGGTCGAAATTGTCGATCAAACTTTTCGGTCAAACCTGTCGGTCAAACTTTTAGTTCAAACCTCTCGGTCAAACTTTTAAATCAAACTCGTCGGTCAAACCTGTCGGTCAAACTTTTAAATCAAACTTGTCGGTCAAACTTTTAAATCAAACTTGTCGGTCAAACTTTTGGATCAAACTTGTCGGTCAAACTTTTAAATCAAACTTGTCGGTCAAACTTTTAAATCAAACTTGTCGGTCAAACTTTTAAATCAAACTTGTCGGTCAAACTTTTTGATCAAACTTGTCGGTCAAACTTTTAAATCAAACTTGTCGGTCAAACTGTTCGATCAAACTTTTCGGTCAAACTTGTGATGTACAAGATGACTGGCTAGAAATTTGCTAATTATGAGTTCGGTAGCCCGGGATGGACGTTTTAAGTTGGACAGTGATGCTAGGATGCTAGGATGCTACTCTTCCAGTGGGAATCAAACTAGCTCTCATTGGGAAATCTATTTCACAGTTAAACATCGGACCATGCTAGTCTTGGTGACTGACTGCATGCCTCATTAAATATGTTGTTTTTTGTATTGTTAGTTGTTTTTTAACGATCTCCTTGTGACGTCATAACTTCATCTGACAAGAAACTACAATGGATAAATTGATCTCTTTGCCTAACACATAATGCTCATTTTGTTCTTAGTGACCTTTGGAACTTTTTATATTGTTCAGCCATTTTTGGCAGCCATATTTGTCAGCCCTATTTTTCAGCCATATTTGTCAGGTATATTTGCCAGCCATATTTTTCAGCCATATTGGCCAGGTATATTTGCCAGCCGTATTTGCCAGCCATATTTTTCAGCCATATTTGTTAGCCATAGATTACTTGATGGTTGGTATGCGACTGACAATTATCTTATTAGAATTTTACCCATCACCCATGGCAACCACAAAACCCACTCCTCACTTCACCAGGCGACCAAATAATCCACTTCTCATCTGCACCCTGCCACCAAATTGATAGAAACAATAGAAGGGGGTAGAGACATCTCCACCACCCCGTTTGTCACCCCCTGGTCGTCAAAACTTTGAGCGCCCGTTGACAGGTTGCAGTGGACGGGTATATTGGAAATCCAGAAATCCAATAAGACGGGCAACAACTCATTGCTGGATTTGCCGCTTGTCTCTCTTAGAAGTGTAGACTTGAAGAAGAAGAAGAAAAAGCACCATGGCAGAGAAAAAGAAGAAGAAATGAAAAGGAAAGAACAAGAAAGGGGGATCAGCGCAGCAGACAGAACAGAATAGCACGTGATTAGGGGTTCTGTTTGATAGGGCCCTTCGTTTTCGACGCGTGCTTTAAATAGTGCATAGAAAATTAGATTCCTTCGAGGATGAAATAAAAATATCTAAAATAACTCCCTTTTTAAAAAAAAAAAAGGACATCTGGTCAAAGCGAACATTTCACTAATCATTCGTCATTTGGAATGATTCTGAAGGCTGGTTCAGAGACAGGTGCTTTTAGTCACTCCTTTTACATGGCAGTTTTAGAAGGTAACTCCGCCCATGGGATATATTAATAGCGTGACTCCGTTCAGGGGAAGATCCAAAAGAATATCTTTATACAAGCATATTAAAAGACGGAATCATTTCAATATTTACTATTTATATTTAAAGGTTATTTTTTATAAATAATTAGTTTATATACTTGCATTTTTTAAAAGTAGAGACTTTGTTTGACTGTTACAATTGATTTTGTTTGACTTTTATAAGTGACTTTGTTTGACTGTTACAATTGATTTTGTTTGACTTTTATAAGTGACTTTGTTTGACTGTTACAATTGATTTTGTTTGACTTTTATAAGTGACTTTGTTTGACTGTTACAATTGATTTTGTTTGACTTTTATAAGTGACTTTGTTTGACTGTTACAATTGATTTTGTTTGACTTTTATAAGTGACTTTGTTTGACTGTTACAATTGATTTTGTTTGACTTTTATAAGTGACTTTGTTTGACTGTTACAATTGATTTTGTTTGACTTTTATAAGTGACTTTGTTTGACTGTTACAATTGATTTTGTTTGACTTTTATAAGTGACTTTGTTTGACTGTTACAATTGATTTTGTTTGACTTTTATAAGTGACTTTGTTTGACTGTTACAATTGATTTAGTTTGACTTTTATAAGTGACTTTGTTTGACTGTTACAATTGATTTTGTTTGACTTTTATAAGTGACTTTGTTTGACTGTTACAATTGATTTTGTTTGACTTTTATAAGTGACTTGTTTGACTGTTACAATTGATTTTGTTTGACTTTTATAAGTGACTTTGTTTGACTGTTACAATTGATTTTGTTTGACTTTTATAAGTGACTTTGTTTGACTGTTACAATTGATTTTGTTTGACTTTTATAAGTGACTTTGTTTGACTGTTACAATTGATTTTGTTTGACTTTTATAAGTGACTTTGTTTGACTGTTACAATTGATTTTGTTTGACTTTTATAAGTGACTTTGTTTGACTGTTACAATTGATTTTGTTTGACTTTTATAAGTGACTTTGTTTGACTGTTACAATTGATTTTGTTTGACTTTTATAAGTGACTTTGTTTGACTGTTACAATTGATTTTGTTTGACTTTTATAAGTGACTTTGTTTGACTGTTACAATTGATTTTGTTTGACTTTTATAAGTGACTTTGTTTGACTGTTACAATTGATTTTGTTTGACTTTTATAAGTGACTTTGTTTGACTGTTACAATTGATTTTGTTTGACTTTTATAAGTGACTTTGTTTGACTGTTACAATTGATTTTGTTTGACTTTTATAAGTGACTTTGTTTGACTGTTACAATTGATTTTGTTTGACTTTTATAAGTGACTTTGTTTGACTGTTACAATTGATTTTGTTTGACTTTTATAAGTGACTTTGTTTGACTGTTACAATTGATTTTGTTTGACTTTTATAAGTGACTTTGTTTGACTGTTACAATTGATTTTGTTTGACTTTTATAAGTGACTTTGTTTGACTGTTACAATTGATTTTGTTTGACTTTTATAAGTGACTTTGTTTGACTGTTACAATTGATTTTGTTTGACTTTTATAAGTGACTTTGTTTGACTGTTACAATTGATTTTGTTTGACTTTTATAAGTGACTTTGTTTGACTGTTACAATTGATTTTGTTTGACTTTTATAAGTGACTTTGTTTGACTGTTACAATTGATTTTGTTTGACTTTTATAAGTGACTTTGTTTGACTGTTACAATTGATTTTGTTTGACTTTTATAAGTGACTTTGGTTGACTATTACAATTGAATTTGTTTGACTATGACAAGTGACTTTGATTGATTTCCATGACAAGTGACTCTGATTGACTATTACAAGTGACTTTGATTGACTATGACAAGTGACTTTGATTGACTATTACCAGTGACTTTGATTGTCTATGACAAGTGACATTGATTGATTATGACAAGTGACTTTGACTGACTATGACAAGTGACATTGACTGACTAAGACAAGTCCTTGAAGACTCGCCTCCACCATTGTTTGTTTTTTTCTCAAAATGTTGACTAAATCTTTGGCTATGTTTCACCATTCAACTTCAAACAACTAATGGACATAGTCACAAGCGGTATTGATATTTCTCCTGAATCAAGTTGCAATATAACTTTATAGCATCCTTTATATTGTATCACAAATCTAAGCCTAGGTCTGCCTTTGAGCCGTTTTCCTCTGAATTTAGATCGTGTACCCTTTTCAACCCTCTGTCATTTGGCCTTCTCTTTAAGTATCCTGCCCAGGTTAGCCTACCCTTTTTTTGTTTCTGTTACAAGCGTGGGATCCTTACATCGACTGTACGATTCCTGGTTGGTTCGCATT
Organism: Lymnaea stagnalis; assembly: GCA_964033795.1. NCBI lineage: Eukaryota > Metazoa > Mollusca > Gastropoda > Lymnaeidae > Lymnaea > Lymnaea stagnalis. The sequence continues at coordinate 1,705,459 of CAXITT010000013.1, read as the reverse complement.
TTCATCCATATTCATCTTTTGTTGGTCTGAAAATTTTTAGGAGAACATGTCTCTTTTATGTGTTTAATATGTATATTTTCTGCCGTTTTCCCCGTTAGGGTCCAAGTTTCCCTTGCGTATGTTACAACTGGTCTGATGACAGTTTTATGTATGGTTTTCTGGCTTTTGACTTTTGAGTATTTTCTGACTACTGAAGTATGTTCCGTTTCGGCCAATATTCTTTCTTTTATTTCTGTTAGTAATTCATTTCTATCATTTAATAAAGATCCTAGGCATTTGAATTGAGTTACTTTTTCAAAAGTCTGGTTTATAATTTTAATGGCTTCACCTATCTGTTCTTCTCTTATCATAGTCATGCATTCTTATTTTTTTGTGGATAACTTCCAGCTTTGCTTGTAGTGATGCGTCTTCTAGTTCCAGTAAAGCTTTTGAGATATCTTAAATACTTTTCCCTGACTGTTATGTCACAAGGATGTGTAAGATACTAAAGGGATTGGTTATAGAGCGTGCCCATTGGTTGTGTGCCTTGGCTCTCCCTCAGAAAGTGTCCTGTTATTGTTCCTCGGGTGTCGATATGTATGCTCTTATAACTCTCTCTCTCTCTAGTGTTGGGTTAAATGGCAAACAAGACAGTGAGTGCCCTTCTCTTTGGTCTCGTTTAATCTGAAATGCCCTTGAATATTCTCCCTGAACTTTGATTTTAATTTTTAAATTATTATTTATGTAGCAGACTTGTCAGTTTCTTTGCTTTGACAAACTCATACAGCGTCTCATATGGGTATTTTCTTTTGATGCTGTCATAGGCCATTTTATTGTCCACATAGAGTTGATGTACTGGGATATTATTTTAGCAACATTTCTCCAATAGGCATTTTGTATTGAAAATCTGATCAGTCATTGATCTGTTTTGTCTGAATCCACATTGGTAGTCACCTAGTATTTGTTAGTGTAGTGTACGGTTGTAGTCTTTTGGCCATTAGTTTTGTCAGTACTTTTATATAACCTTTAACTGGAATATTCCTCTGTAGTTTGTGCACTGATGTTCGGAAACGTCCTTGTGTATTGGAGTAATCAGTCCTGTTTCCCTTTGTGTTGGAAAGTTCTCTTCTTGCCAAATTGTATGCGTCTCGGTGTGTAGTTTTCTTACTCCAAAAATAAAAAAGGTTCAGCCTCCTGTGATGAGGTCTTCTCCAGGGGCTTTGTTTTTTTTTCTTATAGAACTGATTACGTCTGTAGTTTCTTCACAAGTTGGGGAGTTTATGAAACGGTCTGGTCCTCCATGTGGTGGTTCATAATCTTTCTCATGTCCACTGTCTGCGTTTAGTATTACCTCAAAAATTTTCAGCCCACCTCTCCAGTTCTTTTCTATTTTCTGTAACTGTTTCTCCATCATTGCTCGCACACAATAATTGCGATCTGGCTTGTAATCTATTATTTTAATGTTTTATATTCACGTATATTCCTCTAATATTTCCCCCTCTTGAAAAGTCTTCTATTTCTTTTATGTTAGTTTTTTCTTCATCCTTGTCTTTCTTCTGGATCTTGGTATATATGTCTCATGTTTCTGGTTTCCCTTTATATCAGGGTAATTGAGTCTGGGGGCAGCCCCCTTATATCCTCCCACTCGGTCGTGGGTAGGGGAAACAACCTGGTTGTGCAGATAATTAAACGTTACGAAAACCAAACAAGAACATTCACAATGCAATGACATCATATCTTATCTCAAACATTCACAATGCAATGACATCATATCTTATCTCAAACATTCACAATGCAATGACATCATATCTTATCTCAAACATTCACAATGCAATGACATCATATCTTATCTCAAACATTCACAATGCAATGACATCATATCTTATCTCAAACATTCACAATGCAATGACATCATATCCTATCTCAAACATTCACAATGCAATGACATCATATCTTATCTCAAACATTCACAATGCAATACGCAATACGTTTGACATGATCAACTTAATTCTTCAAGCCAAAGATGCCAGGACATCAATGGAGTAGTCCGTGTTAGTGTACATAGTCAAAGTATGTAAGAACGGTTGGATGTACTTTCAACAGAGACATTGTCCTGAAATACATTGTCCTGAAATACATTGTCCTGAAATACATTGTCCTGAAATACATTGTCCTGAAATACATTGTCCTGAAATACATTGTCCTGAAATACATTGTCCTGAAATACATTGTCCTGAAATACATTGTCCTGAAATACATTGTCCTGAAATACATTGTCCTGAAATACATTGTCCTGAAATACATTGTCCTGAAATACATTGTCCTGAAATACATTGTCCTGAAATACATTTTCCTGAAATATATTGTCCTAAAATGCGCTGTCCTGAAATATATTGTCCTGAAATACATTATTCTGAAATACATTGTCCTGAAATACATTGTCCTGAAATACATTATCCTGAAATACATTGTCCTGAAATACATTGTCCTGAAATACATTGTCCTGAAATACATTGTCCTGAAATACATTTTCCTGAAATATATTGTCCTAAAATGCACTGTCCTGAAATATATTGTCCTGAAATGCATTATTCTGAAATACATTATCCTGAAATACATTGTCCTGAAATACATTATCCTGAAATACATTATCCTGAAATACATTGTCCTGAAATACACTATCCTGAAATACATTATCCTGAAATACATTGCCCTGAAATACATTATCCTGAAATTCATTGTCCTGAAATACATTATCCAGAAATAGATTGTCCTGAAATACATTATCCTTAAACACATTGTCGTATCTTTGGGGAGACATAGTCATATCAGAAGCCACGTTTCACAGATCAAATATTTAGATAATAATTTTGTTTCGGAATAATAGATTGTTTTTATGAGTTGGAAGAAACAGGAAGTTAATTGGGGTATTTTATGCGCAGAAGTGTAGAAGGACTGAAGTGAAAAGGGAAGGAATATGTGCACAATAGAAGATAGGCTCTTGTCGTACATCTTATAACATCGGATTACTTATTCAATAGATGTGTGTGAAAGTCATATGTGAAGTAAATAGACAACGTCAATTATATTTTACCCCAGTTGTCGGAGGTATATTTCATGTGATATGATTTATATACAATGAAAATGGTTTGTGATGCTTAATAAATGGAGTTCCCCTCGTGCTCTGTTAACGTGAATAATTAACACTAATAATAATAATGATAAAGCTTATTTGAAAATCACGCTTCATTCCCAATTCCCAAAGGCTCGAAGCGCGGTACAAAGTCAACAATATTAAAAAAGAATGGAAAAATCTATGTTTACCACATCGAAGTACAAAACGCAACATTACAAAAACTACATACGAGAAGACTCACTCTAACTCTTTCATCCCTTGCAACCAAAAACAACACAGGCTAATATACATCTAGGAGATAATACACCTATATTTGCAAGTAACATCATCATTCACAAATGATCGTTAATCCACGAATATTTTGTTGTTGGCTGCATAGTTTTAAAGAAATTCAGATATGAAAAAAAAACAAAATTACCACACAAAAAAACTCTTCCGAAAGCTCTAACTGATGGTGATGGAAATAATTGTGCGCCAAAACGGACAGTCCTAAAATCCCGGAAAAAACTGATAGGGCTGAAATGCCTGGAAAAAAATTTTCAGTTCAGAAATTCTTCGGCAAAACTGACAATGCTGAAATTCCCGGAAAAAAATTGACAGTTCTGAAATTCCTCGACAAAACTGACAGTCCTGAAACTCACGGACCTGCAACACGCTCGTCGGCTTGTCAGCAATGTCTCCATCCGCCCCTTGTTCCTAGAAGTGAAAAGCAAGTCGTGTTTAGCCATTGGAATTGCTTTCCCCCGCGTTTAAGATGCGAGAGTTCCAGTTCCGTTTTGGGGCGCACGCTGTCAATAAATGTGGATTGATTGCGTTAGGAACCCTGATCCATGCATTGCTCTGATATGTTCAAATTTTTAACATATTATCATACGCGTGATCCCTTTCCATTCCTGCTTACTAACTTAATACACAATGTCTTGACGTATATACATTTTTGACATTTACAGGGAAGAAATCTGGTGACAGTCCGGAATTTTTAAAAGAATTAAATTGATCAGGATGTGAGAGCTCACGTGGAGATATGCCTGTCTTGATGAATGATGGTGATATGATGGGTTGTTAAATGATGGTACTATGATGGGTTGTTGAATGATGGTAATATGATGGGATTTTTAATGATGGTAATATGATGGGTTGCTGATTGATGGTATTATGGTGGGTTGCTGAATGATGGTTTTATGGTGGGTTGCTGAATGATGGTATTATGGTGAGTTGCTGAATGATGGTAATAGTATGGGTTATTTGAATGATGGAAACAAGGTGGGTTGCTGAAGAAGGGTAATATGATGGGTTATTGAATGATGGTAATATGATGGGTTGCTGAATGATGGTAATATATTTTTTATTGAATGATGGTAATATGATGGGTTGCTGAATGATGAAAACATGATGGTTTGCGATGAAGATTTGTTGAATTTGGAGAGAGATGATAGCTGTCCGTTTAAAAATGTTTACTTGCCTTAGAAAAAAAAGCTTTTTATAACCTTAGGTATGTGTCTAAATGAAACTTTAATGTCGTGACCACTGGTCAGATTCTATCAGATGAAACGTTCCTGTCTTGACCACTCATCACATTCTATCAGATGAAACTTTCCCGTTTGACCACTGATCAGATACTATCAGATTAAACTTTCCTGTCTTGACCATTGATTAGATTCTATCAGATGAAATTTTCCTGTCTTGACCACTGGTCAGATACTAGGAGACAAGCCCACCTGTTTCCTCACCTAGTATTTAAACAACATGCACAATTATAAAAGGCATTAAATTTAATAGTTTTGTGTACCCAGATATTAACATTGTGTACCCAGATATTAACATTGTGTACCCCGATATTTACTTTGTGAACCCAATATTACCATGTGTGTACTCAGATATTAACATTGTGTACCACGATATTAACATTTTGTACCCCGATATTAACATAGGGTACCAAGATATTAAATTTTGTACATCGATATTAGCATTGTGTACCCAGATTTTAACAATTTGCTTACGGAAATTAACATTGTGTACCAAGATTTTAACCATTTGCTTACGGAAATTAACATTGTGTACCCAGATTTTAACCATTTGCTTACGGAAATTAACATTGTGTACCCAGTTTTTAACAATTTGCTTACGGAAATTAACATTGTGTACCAAGATTTTAACCATTTGCTTACGGAAATTAACATTGTGTACCCAGATTTTAACCATTTGCTTACGGAAATTAACATTGTGTACCCAGATTTTAACCATTTGCTTACGGAAATTAACATTGTGTACCCAGTTTTTAACAATTTGCTTACGGAAATTAACATTGTGTACCCAGATTTAACAATTTGCTTACGGACATTAACATTTTGTACCCAGATTTTAACAATTTGCTTACGGAAATTAACATTGTGTACCCAGATTTTAACAATTTGCTTACGGAAATTAACATTGTGTACCCAGATTTTAACAATTTGCTTACGGAAATTAACATTGTGTACCCAGATTTTAACAATTTGCTTACGGAAATTAACATTGTGTACCCAGATTTTAACAATTTGCTTACGGAAATTAACATTGTGTACCCCGACATTAAAAATGCGTAACTAGATATCCTCAATTTTTTTCCAGATGTTAACAATTTGCATCCAGATGTTAACATTGCGTACCCAGATATTAAAATTTCAATTGCCTTCCAATTCCCTCATTTTTCTCTTGCCTTCACATCACTTAAAAGAATTTCAGGGCCCCGTCTCCTAAACGTCACCTCCATGCTGCTTGCTTTACTGTTCTCTTACGATCCCAGGCACTTTGCGTTATTGCTTCCTCGGCGCCGACGTCTTCAATGTTTAAACAGTATATTGGACAACAGTTCCGCGCTCACATCAGACATTTCAAATGTTATAACAAAGTCCAGTCGTAATGAGCTGTTATCCTGGCAGTAAATGGCCTGTGTTGTCCTTCTGTCTAATGGATCTCCGCCATTAGTCGCCAGGATTCACATTGAAATAGTAAACGTCTTGCCAGTGAGAGCCTTGCCTTGAGTGGTACACATTTGGTGCTTTTCTTTTCTTTCTTTTTTTAACGGTCGAATCGTTACGTTATATTTCAGGTGTACCAATTTAAACAGCGTTTAAATGACCTAGTAACAAACAGCTTTTAAATGACAAGGTAATGAACAGCAGCTTTTAAATGACGTAGTAACAAACAGCTTTTAAATGACCTAGTAACAAACAGCTTTTAAATGACCTAGTAACAAACAGCTTTTAAATGACATAGTAACAAACATCTTTTAAAGGACTAGGTACTGAACAGCAGCTTTTAAATGACCTAGTAACAAACAGCTTTTAAATGACCTAGTAGCAAACTGGTTTTAAATGACCTAGTAGCAAACAGGTTTTAAATGACCTAGTAACAAACAGCTTTTAAATGACCTCGCAACAAACCTTGTCTTGTGTAGCTTACGCTAGAGTAGAAACCACGTGACCAGAGCGCGCACGACTTAAGACCTGTCACTGATAATTTTTAAACTTTAATCATGCCCCCCTCCCTCCGCCCCTCCCAAGTACAATAATTGCACTGTTACAATTTTCAAGACTCCACCTCCCTACGCCGCCTTACCCAAACATGTCTGGCATTGTACCGGACAAACAATGTGCACAGGCGGTACTGTGCCAGATCTTCCCCGAGGCTAGGAAGTCGACAAGGAAAGTTCATGAGCGACATGCATTTTTAATTACCGGTGGCCTTTTAAAGTTGTATGAGACAAACAAATCTGGGGGCTCTTTCAAGAGGTAATAGGATGTAGAGCGGGTCTCAAAGTGCTTCGTGTGGCTCTGACAAAATCATAATTTGAACATAACATCAACATTCTAAGTCATTATATTAACATGTCAGGAAAATAATGGGTCCATGCAGGAACATAATGGATACATGTCAGGAACATAATGGAAACATGACAAATTCACGATGGGAACATGCCAGATTCACGATGGGAACATGTCAGATTCACGATGGGAACATGTCAGATTCACGATGGGAACATGTCAGATTCACGATGGGAACATGATGGCCGTTAAATAAATCCACTGTTCATAAAGAGGGGCCGTCTCAACTTGATATCTCGACCACCTGACCTGACGCATTTCCGGGTCTCCACAAACGACCGCACTCATCAAACTCAGGTGTCCGTCCACAGACTAAACCATGTGTTCGACAGCGGTTGATGTCATCTAGTTTATTCATTGCTAGCCACTACGTCTGTGGGTTGAAACCTGGGGTCAGCGAGGTGACGTCATCGCCACATGAAGACGTGCGGACGCAACAACAAAGGAAACAAGAATGTTTAAATAGGAGCAACCCCATACGAGACATACGAGACATACGAGACATACGAGACATACGAGACATACGAGACAGAGACATACGAGACATACGAGACATACGAGACAGAGACATACGAGACATACGAGACATACGAGACATACGAGACAGAGACATACGAGACATACGAGACATACGAGACATACGAGACATACGAGGGTTTTCGTCTTGTCCAAAGTTTGTATGCGGAGCCAAAATTTTACATCAAATTGTGAGCACTTTTTTGTGTTCCAAATACCGCTTTTTTTAGCGCATGATGACTGTACAATAAAGTTGATGGGCATGATGGAGTAATATCTATGCTATTTGAGTGGAGGTTAACAATAAAACACGGAGCTTAACGGTAACAGTGGTCCTCAATCTTTAGAGACCATTAGGAACATGCAAAAGTTGTAAATTAAAACATCAGCTCTTCTTCACCTTGTTTACTCTCAACTCTTCACCTTGTCTATTCTCAACTCTTCACCTTGTTTACTCTCAACTCTTCACCTTGTTTACTCTCAACTCTTCACCTTGTCTATTCTCAACTCTTCACCTTGTTTACTCTCAACTCTTCAACTTGTCTATTCTCAACTCTTCACCTTGTTTACTCTCAACTCTTCACCTTGTTTACTCTCAACTCTTCACCTTGTCTATTCTCAACTCTTCACCTTGTTTACTCTCAACTCTTCACCTTGTTTACTCTCAACTCTTCAGCTTGTCTATTCTCAACTCTTCACCTTGTTTACTCTCAACTCTTCACCTTGTTTACTCTCAACTCTTCAGCTTGTCTATTCTCAACTCTTCACCTTGTTTACTCTCAACTCTTCACCTTGTTTACTCTCAACTGTTTACATGCTACATAAAACCATCAAGGTGGAGGTAGGGGGGGGGGGGCTTCACTTATACAATAGTTACGCATGTGACACATCTCCTGTCATTTCATTTAACAAATATGCAATGTTATGACTATAACACATACCCATAATATGTCATATAACATAAATCCCATGCCATTGCCAGTAACACATCTCCCATGTCATGCCACATACCACATCTCCCATGTCATGTCCTGTAACACATCTCCCATGTCATGTCCTACAGCATATCATCATCCTGAGGTCCCCATCCTTATGCCCTCTTCTCTCCTCCAAATGTGAGATATTCACATCGCTTTGTAATCCATTAGCTCTCCACCCTCCCCCCGCATTTCTCCTCATCTGTCCGTTGCCTTTGATCTGCCCCGCCCACTGTTTGCTCCACTTCAAACCCGGATAGATCTCTAATCGCATTGTCCGTCCCCGGGGACTGCATGACTTGGCCTATAAAAGTCATCGGGACTGGGGTCAAGGTCATGGTTTGTGGGGGGGGGGCTGCGGAAATATCTTAATTGGGTTATAGTAGAAGGCACGTGACCAGAGAAGGTTTGTATTTAGACTGGGACGTTGACCGATTGTGGCTTATCTAGAAACAGTGAGTGTAAAGATACTTTAATTGATGCAAATTTATTGATTTTATCAAGACATTGGTGACATTCAGAGAAGAGCTGATTTTAACTGGACAGCAAACATTTTACATTTCCTCTTTTTTTTTAAAAATGAGATGGCAATAATTTCTTGAAAAATTGCTAAAAATGTCTCAATATATCTGTCCTGTGGATCAGGGGGCATCTATCCCCCCCCCCCCCAACTCACTTTGTCATGTAGTCGCCACCGTTGTACATACACGCACCATGCACACAGTAAACGCCCCAAAAATTAAGTTACTAGGATGATCAGAGCGCTAATGTACGACTGGGCTTAAGACTGTCTGGCGGAAAAAAAGGGGAGGGGGGGGGGGGTCGGGGGGGTTGGGGTGGAGCGGGGGAGTCAAGGGAGGTAACACAATTTATTAGGGAAGAGTAAGGTCTCTGGGGGGTATAGTTACAAGTCAGCCCTGATTAAGGCTTGTCTTACGCCCCAAAAATTAAGTTACTAGGATGATCAGAGCGCTAATGTACGACTGGGCTTAAGACTGTCTGGCGGAAAAAAAGGGGAGGGGGGGGGGGGTCGAGGGAGTTGGGGTAGAGCTGGGGAGTCAAGGGATGTAACACAATTTATTAGGGAAGAGTAAGGTCTCTGGGGTGTATAGTTACAAGTCAGCCCTGATTAAGGCTTGTCTACGGTCCATTTTTCACCGCTCGACAGAAAATAAATGGCAAAGTTTGTATGTGGGGGACCCAGTAGACCTTGGAGAATAGCCATGAAAGTGACTAGGGGATGGACTGAAGAGAATAACCATAAACTGGAATAGTTGTGGACTTGAGGTGGAGGAGGCCAGGCCTGGTGGGTCTTTCATAAAGGGACGTCTGAAGAGACGGGGTAGGGATCGTTCAAGGCGGACACATGCAGCCATGGCAGAGGGGGGTGGGGTTGGGGGGGTGGGGGTAAAGGATATTGCGGGCGGCGGCAATGAAGATTTCTTTTTTAATAGGCTGCTTAAAAAACACTGTGTGTCTTCCTCTATGGCTAATCTATTGGTTGTATTTCTATGCCTGATCTATTTGTTGTATTTCTATGTCTGATCTATTTCTTGTATTTCTATGTCTGATCTATTTGTTGTTTGCTATGTCTGATCTATTTGTTGTATTTCTATGTCGGATCTATTTGCTGTATTTCTATGTCTGATCTATTTGTTGTTTGCTATGACTGATCTATTTGTTGTATTTCTATGTCGGATCTATTTGCTGTATTTCTTTGTCTGATCTATGTGTTGTATTTTTCTATGCCTGATCTATGGCTGATCAATGACCGATCATATAGACATAAACCACCAAGATGTTATTGAAAACCTAATCACTCAAAATATTTGGACGCTTTTTATGAACACATGTCAACAATGTCAGGGTCTTCTCTGGGCGATCTTAATCAATGGATTATTATTGGAGGACATGCATGTATTAGAGGTCATCCATTTAACAGAGGTCACCCTTCGACAGACTATCAAACAGACCTCAGTGGCCACATCATTGTATCTATTCTCTAGAACTATTCTGATAAATGTGCTCTACCTGTCCTATATTTTGCATACCCCATAATTATTTTACTCTATCACAGACGGTCATACCCCAGTGTAAAAGTGGACAGAAGTGTATCTTTTATTACCAAGATAGGTCCCATAGATAAGGTTTGACGAAAAAAATTCCATTAATTAAGTTTACTGTGTATTTCAGTGTTACAAGAGAGAAAACTAGCATCTTTCTTAAGGCTAAGATGGGTAGATAAATTACATGTGTACAATTTAAATGCTACCAAATCGGCCTCTCTCTTGTAGCAGAAAGCATTACTACGTCTTTATGTCTTTTTCTTAAACACGCAAACAATCCGTTAGTCCAGGACGCGAACCTTCAGTTTGTACAGCGAACCTTCAGTTTGTACAGCGAACCTTCAGTTTGTACAGCGAACCTTCAGTTTGTACAGCGAACCTTCAGTTTGTACAGCGAACCTTCAGTTTGTACAGCAAACCCTAAGTTTACATTTAACACTTATTACCATGAACTGATATCTGCTAGCACCTGCTATACTGGTCACAAGAACTAAAGAGCTTTCTAAATGAAAAGCTGTGCAGACAGCCCATGACGCTTTTAATTGGAAAGGAAATTATTTCATAGGGCATGAAACATGATTTTTTTATATTTGAATGTCATGCCACAATAATGTCAAAAATCCCGCCTCAAGATGAATGAGCGCAGATTTTAGGGCGGTAAGAGAGTGTCGCACTTTTATGAGAGTGTTACAAAATCTGAAATAGCTTGATGGCCTAACGAGACATTTGGGTGAGTGTTCACGGAGCCATTGGCACGAGGAACTCAGCTTGTATTTTTTGCAGAATGCTTCCGATCTCTGATGACATTATTTCTCACACATGGCATTCCCTAATTTAAGGGAAGCTGCTTTCTTCGTGGCATTCCCCATTTAACGGGAGAAGTTTTCTTTTCAATTTAAAATTTCTGAATAAACGGGAATTATGTCAACGTTAAATAAAAATCTCAGTATTTTCGGAAGGATATATAAGATTCTAAAGATATTGGTAATTCTAAAGATATATGAGATTCTTAAGATATATTAGATTCTAAAGATATATGAGATTCTTAAGATATATGAGATTCTAAAGATATATGAGATTCTAAAGATTTATGAGATTCTTAAGATATATGAGATTCTAAAGATATATGAGATTCTTAAGATATATGAGATTCTAAAGTCTTAAGATATATGAGATTCTAAAGATATATGAGATTCTTAAGATATATGAGACTCTAAAGTCTTAAGATATATGAGATTCTAAAGATATATGAGATTCTTAAGATATATGAGATTCTTAAGATGTATGAGATTCTAAAGATTTATGAGATTCTAAAGATATATGATATATATGTTCGTACTATTATTTTAGAACTCTATGTTCGTAATCTATAGGTCTGTATGTTAAACCAGACCTGCTTGGTGGAAAAAGTCATTCTGGGTGGCTCAATTTTGAGGGCGGCAATATCGTTAAACTTTGTATATACTCTCTAAATGGCTTCGGTTGATTTGCACCCTAAACTTTTCTTTAGGATGTTGGGTTGTGAGTGTGGGGCGGCAAAGCCCAGCACGCCCCCCTACCTTGGGGCGTCACAAACTCTAGCCACTTGAGGTCAAGAATTATATGAGAGTCGAAAATGGTTTAATGCCTATCATTTAGCTTAATGTCATTTAGCTTAATGTCATTTAGCTTAATGTCATTTAGCTTAATGTCAATTAGCTTAATGTCAATCAGGTTAATGTCATTTAGCTTAATATCATTTAGCTTAATGTCAATTAGCTTAATGTCAATTAGCTTAATGTCATTTAGCTTAATGTCATTTAGCTTAATGTCAATTAGCTTAATGTCAATTAGCTTAATGTTATTTAGCTTAATGTCATTTAGCTTAATGTCATTTAGCTTAATGTCAATTAGCTTAATGTCAATTACCTTAATGTCATTTAGCTTAATGCCATTTAGCTTAATGTCATTTAGCTTAATGTCAATTAGCTTAATGCCATTTAGCTTAATGTCATTTAGCTTAATGTCATTTGAAATGTACTCAATAGAAAATGAAAGATGGTGCGCTAGAAGGGCCACATTCAGAAAGTTTTCTTGATGGGACCAAGTGTTTTTATGCTTTTGTCGATACCAGGACAAGCACTGCATGAAGTCGAGGGTATGAAGTCGAGTTCAAATTTAATTACCTAAATAATTTCAAAATAACAACATATCGTAAAAAAAATAAACAATTATGTCACATTAGCCTGTTTAAAGAATATGTTCAAAGGCCGTGTCAAGATCATTAGACAGCCTTCAACTGCATTAATGAGACACGAACGATTTGTGTAAATAAAACAATATGGGTTCAGCTTTAATCATGATGATACAGAATACGAATGTCAAAGTTTCGGCAAATGCCTTTATCAGTACAAAAAAAAACAAAAAAAAACAACAAAAACAAGCAAAAACAACAATATATATATATAGCGTTTACAGTGCCCCGGGCAAAGTTGACAATGCAAACTTTAAATTTGAGAAATCCTGGCCAACTTAGGTGAAACACGTCCAGGCTTATCATCGTCACAAAATGACGTTCTTCAATCTGTAAATACAGAATTTGTTTCCCCTATCTTGATAGGTTTCGTGACGTTATCAGCCTGCTTAATAAGTTGTTCAGTAAAATTTTGGGAAATATTTTGTATTAAAAAATTGCATTTAAAAACAAAATTCTTCAAAATTCTTTAAGGAAAAAAAAAGACTATTTTGAAAAATGTACATTCTTTTTTTAAGAGAGGTATTAAAGAATGGCCTAGTATAGCGTTGTGCTTGCCTAATTTTTAACTTCAGCAATCATCCATTTTTAGCCACCACACTTATCACCCGCCCCACCCTTGGTTGGGGAAAGGTTGTTTACATTTGAAGGCGTACCGTTTGTTCTTCGGATGCCATTTGGCGTTATAAGAAGACGAATGAATTGCTTCCTCTAGGGGCATATTTTTTAAAGTTATTTAAACATCGGTAAAGAAATGTAGCAGATGGTACTGAAGACTTGTACGTTGCCCTGAATCTTTAATAGCAGCAAGCACAGACTCTCTTAAACATTGGAAATAATTCTTATAACAATTGTCAACGACTTACAATTGTCAACGACTTACAACAATTGTCAACGACTTACAACAATTGTCAACGGCTTACAACAAGTAGCTTGGGTTGTTTTTGTTATTTTTTAAATTTAAATTTCCAAACGATGAGGTCACCCACGCTTAAAAATAAATTGTATGTCTGCAGGAGCCTGCAGGAGCCTGCAGGGTTAGCTACACACCTTTATTTCTCTTCCATTCTAAGTTTGTAATAACATTTGCTTGTCAGTCCCCGAAGTCTGATTAGATTGTTTTTAACACCCTCCCTCCTACCGGTCCTGACATCGCATCTTCATTACGGACGTTTCTTTATAGCAGTGCGCCTCTTTCAGGACGTTCCCGGTGAGAGCTGTTAGCTACGGCCCCAAGACGAAGATGAATTATCTTCCGGCCAATGAAACGCCACCATGGTGGGGCGAAAGGGGGCACTGCGAGGGGGGTTATAAATAATGCATGCAAATACAATTGGTATTCACGGTCGTCCTTAGAAAGCCAAGAGATGCCTCTTATTTAACGTGTGCTGTCCTTGTTTAATGGAATGCCATACAGAGGGCCGGTGGCTGGTTTAGGAAAGTCGAGATACACATTCGTCATGCAGCGAGTAGGATTGCACGGATGGGGGATTGTGAGATGGGGGATTGCGGAAAAGAGGGGTCGTGGGAAGGTGGATTGTGGAAGAGGTGATTGTTGGATGGTGGATTGTGGAAGAGGTGATTGTGGGATGGTGAATTGTGGAAGTGTAAATTTTGGGATGATGGATTGTAGGAGGGTTGATTGTATACTTGTGTATTCTTTAAGGGTTGATTATTGATTGATTGAACTGTGAACATTAAGACTGTTTAAAGGTGGAACCTGTAGAAGAGAGGCAAGAATTAAGTGCAATTATTTATGCATTAATGCGTATGTTGTTTTTTTTAATTTTTATTTTAAGGATTGTATTACAGTTTTACAGTAACACTTGAAAAGTTAGTTCGGTAATATTTGAACATCCGGTACAGTAATATTTTGCAAATTCAAGAACAATGTTTACATCCCAATACTAGCTCGGATTTTTTTTAAAGTTTATTTTGTTCCAACAATGATGTTACGGTAACAGTAGAGTCTGAATTTTGTCGGGAATGTTGACGAAACAACGTATCTTGTCTGCTGAATGCTTACTATCTTGTCTGCTGAATGCTTACTATCTCATCAGCTGAATGCTTACTATCTTGTCTGCTGAATGCTTACTATCTCGTCAGCTGAATGCTTACTATCTTGTCCGCTGAATGCTCACTATCTTGTCTGCTGAATGCTTACTATCTCATCTGCTGAATGCTTACTATCTTGTCTGCTGAATGCTTACTATCTTGTCTGCTGAATGCTTACTATCTTGTCTGCTGAATGCTTACTATCTCATCTGCTGAATGCTTACTATCTTGTCTGCTGAATGCTTACTATCTTGTCTGCTGAATGCTTACTATCTTGTCTGCTGAATGCTTACTATCTCGTCTGCTGAATGCTTACTATCTCGTCAGCTGAATGCTTACTATCTCGTCAGCTGAATGCTTACTATCTCGTCTGCTGAATGCTTACTATCTCGTCTGCTGAATGCTTACTATCTCGTCTGCTGAATGCTTACTATCTCGTCAGCTGAATGCTTACTATCTCGTCAGCTGAATGCTTACTATCTCGTCAGCTGAATGCTTACTATCTCGTCAGCTGAATGCTTACTATCTCGTCAGCTGAATGCTTACTATCTCGTCAGCTGAATGCTTACTATCTCGTCAGCTGAATGCTTACTATCTCGTCAGCTGAATGCTTACTATCTCGTCAGCTGAATGCTTACTATCTCATCAGCTGAATGCTTACTATCTCGTCAGCTGAATGCTTATTATCTTGTCTGCTGAATCAAATTGAAATAATGACTAATTTTATTGCTTGCTAATTGTCATGGTCTGTAATAAAATCATCTATCAAAACAGTGATTAAAAAATATCTCTAATCTCTGAAGATTTTTAGCCAGAGGCTGTTGCCATGGGAACAAGTAAAGAAACGCTGAGAGTACGATAAACACGATGAGACTAGTCAATGTGACAGACACGATCAGAGTGATCAATGTGACAGACACGATCAGAGTGGTCATTATGACAGACACTATCACAGTGGTCAATATTACAGGCACGATCAGAGTGGTCATTATGACAGACACAATCAGAGTGGTCAATATGACAAACACAATCACAGTGGCCAATATGACAGACATGTTTTGAATGTCCAATATGAGAGGCTAAAAAGATTTCAACTAAACCAATACATCTCCAGCAGAAAGGACTCTACCACATAAAAATCATTTGACTCCCTCCGCGCCCCTACCACTGTCAAATTATCTCATCTTATAAATGATATAAAATAAAACCACTACAGGAGTCACCCACTGGTTTATCACCCCATCCACTACAGGAGTCGCCCACTGGTTTATCACCCCATCCACTACAGGAGTCGCCCACTGGTTTATCACCCCATCCACTACAGGAGTCACCCACTGGTTTATCACCCCATCCACTACAGGAGTCACCCACTGGCTTATCACCCCAAACCCCCGCCTATTTGCTATGCAGATTCCCCATCAAAATGTGGCACACATAGAATTGGCAACACGTCATGTCACATCTAGTCCTATGCTATAATATGCCACGCAGTCGTGAGTTCTGAGTTTCTCTGTGATAACTCTCCTAAACCCCGGATTATAACAAGTACACACCCACAAAACTCCAGTTTAAACGTAGCTGAATAAGGTGCGCTGCCACCATAATCAGGTGGCAAAAGCCAGCTGTCATTGCCCATGTCACGTGATCGCCTCAACGTCCCGCGCACTGACCGTTACATGTACTGTACGAGATCCACCCACCTTTTTGTCCTCGTCTGGTCAGACGTCGAATTTCACCGAAACACATTTTATTATGTATTTGTTATGTTCTTTTCCAGTTCATTGTATTACCGATCGTCCCATTTAATCTAACCCGCTAAAGTGGCATCGTAATAGTTAAACATAATTCCATGCGCTTATAGCTTAAATCGCCTCAGCGTGTGCATGGGTATACAACTGACAGTTCTTAAAAGTCGTACATAGATAAATGTGTGAAACATTATATTTGTAATAGCCAATTTTCTAGCATTGTAGGATAACTCTCGCATCGAGTACGTCAGGGTCTCCCTTCTTAAACCGAGTCTGGATTTTTTTCTAAAAAAAAAAATGCATTAAATGTAGTAGAGGAGCTCCCACAGATTCTAACGTCATAATAGTGTACCTGTAATGTAAGCTTAACTCCATCATGCATTCCTTAATAAGCTAAATTCGATAAAGAAACATTTGCAATGTCCATTGGTGGACCATGTTATGTTTCTTGTTTTATAAAGGATCGTTGCTTGTTTTGTAAGTTGTAACACTTCGAATAAATTGTTAAGCACACAAAGTTGTCCCCCATGTTACCTGAATGACTGTCTTACTTTGGATACAATGAAAACATTCGCTCTTAGCTTAAAAGAACCTTTATTGCATGTCTATTCCATGAATATTTCCTGTATATCATAGGATAATTTTTAAATATCGTTCCTTTTCTTCGCCTTTTCTTCTCCCTGTTACTCAACCATACACTATTCAGACCAACAAAGTTTTTTCTCAAGGCCTGTTTTTACACCTCTAGCGACAGCCACCCTTACCCGGCTACATCTAGTGACCACCACTCACCACCCGGCTACATCTAATGACCACCACTTGACACTCGGCTACATCTAGTGACCACCACTCACCACTCGGCTACATCTAGTGACCACCACTCACCACTCGGCTACATCTAGTGACCACCACTCACCACTCGGCTACATCTAGTGACCACCACTCGACACTCGGCTACATCTAGTGACCACCATTCAACACCCGGCTACATCTAGTGACCACCACTCACCACTCGGCTACGTCTAGTGACCACCACTCACCACTCGGCTACATCTTGTGACCACCACTCGACACTCGGCTACATCTAGTGACCACCACTCGACACTCGGCTGGTGTTGGGGCAAGGCTGATGGTGAAGAGGAGGTGGGGGCTGGAGTTTAGGTTTGAGGCAATGGGTCAGAAGGTGCTGGGAATGGAATGAGCCCAAAAGTGAAACGAGTTAATGGTCCCTTAGTGACGCGACACCCCAGGTCTGGTTGTGAAGATATGGTAAGAATTAGAAGAAAAAAAATAAAAGAACTTGAACAAGAAAGTGAAACCGGTATGCATTTTAAGACAACTCATTTAAATAAGACTTGACAAAACGACATGGTAATAGACATAAAACAAATAAATTATACGTTTTAACTTCCTTACTATTCTATCAAGGTCGTTGAATCTCCTTGTCAAACTTATAACTATGCCAACTGTTTAACCACAGACTTTCTAAACAGGTCCTTGAATCTCCCTGTCAAACTCATAACTAGGCCAACTGTTTAACCAAAGACTTTCTAAACAGGTCCTTGAATCTCCCTGTCAAACTCATAACTATGCCAACTGTTTAACCAAAGACTTTCTAAACAGGTCCTTGAATCTCCCTGTCAAACTCATAACTATGCCAACTGTTTCACAAAAGACTTTCTAAACAGGTCCTTGAATCTCCCTGTCAAACTCATAACTATGCCAACTGTTTCACCAAAGACTTTCTAAACAGGTCCTTGAATCTCCCTGTCAAACTCATAACTAGGCCAACTGTTTCACCAAAGACTTTCTAAACAGGTCCTTGAATCTCCCTGTCAAACTCATAACTA
>CAXITT010000013.1:1643410-1686059 GCA_964033795.1 Lymnaea stagnalis | reverse complement strand
CCCCCCCACTCCCCCCCCCCCCCCATTTCTTCCCACTAACCGTATTTCTATCATTTCCGCCTTTTCCCTCTCGTTAGCGGCTTGGTGTGGCCTGGGAGACCCCCAGCCTGAGTAAATCTAGGGCCCCCGGGAGGTGGAGATCCCCTTTGAGACGTGATTTTCCTGGCTGTCATTCCGAAGCACTTCGACTTGGCCCGAAGATTTGAACTGTTCGTCAGAACAATTGTGCGTAATTGGCCGAGTGGCCAATGAACTGTGGTTTTAAATGTGTTTTTTTTCGGGGGTGGGGAGAGGGGGTAGGAGATAAGGAGTATTGTCTCTTTGATTCAGCCTCTTAAATGGATGCCGTTGGACCAGCTGTTAGATTAGAATGAAAATGATGATCAATTGAATTGGTTGTTAGACAGTGACTGGCCGCGGGTCATTTAGTGCATTCGCCGCGAGAAACAACAAGAAAAAGACCTGCGGAAATAATAGAACTGTTCACTGGGAAAAACGTCAAACAATGACAATAGTTATCTTGTTCTATTCAGTGGATCAATGAAATAATGACATAATTCGTTCTGCTCTACTCAGTGGATCAATGAAATAATGACAGAATTCTTTCTGCTCTACTCAGTGGAGTCAAAGAAATAATGACAGCACTCATCATGTTCTACTCAGTAGAGTCAAAGAAATAATGACAGCATTTATCGTTCTCTACTCAGTGGAGTCAAAGAAATAATGACAGCATTCATCGTGTTCTACTCAGGAGAGTCCATGAAATAGTGAAATCCTTTATCGTGGTCTATTCAGTGGAGTCAATGACTTTAAATTACGACTCATTGGTCCAGTTTTATTTTAAATATCCTTTTTCGTTTTAAATATTTGAAAGATTTTTATAATGGCATAGTCCAAACTCAAAATAAATATTTATTCAGAAATACACCAACTACAAGAATACAACAAATTCTTTAGCATAGTATAGCAAACCGTGGACACTAATTAGGTGTACAATCTACTCTGCTATAGTTGGTCTAAATTTAACTAGGCTGGCTATATGTGACTAAAACTAACTAGGCTGGCTATTTTTGACTAATTATCTTTGTTTCTTTAGAGGTAACTATACAATTCGGAACATGTCCTATTTCATAAAATTGTATGGGAGAAGTGTTTCGCTTCACTGACTTCACATCAGGCTAGTTCCGTTACTCGTACCATGAAATGTGAAAGAAAAAAAATACTTTTACTTTGACCTCACACAAACATTTTCAGAAAGGTCTTTTTCAGGCGGAAGGATTGTCTTGTTGTTGTTGTTGTTGTTTCAATCGACCATATTGTGGGACCCTTACCCAGAATGTTAGACTGTAACATGGCGCGTGTAATCCCGTCTTGTCGGTGGCGCTGCGGTGAGATTGGAAGCAACTTGACCCGTTAAAAATAACACTTCTAAAATAAATAGAGAATAAAAGCTGATTGGGAAATAATAAATGTTATTCATGGCCATTATAGTTCCCTTCTGCTGCTCATCCTTCTCATCCGGTAGCCCTGGTCTGCTCCAGAGAAACGTATCATTGTGTAGTCTCCTATCCCAGCAAACCAACCATTCAAATAGTGATAGATGAAAGCCATTTATAGCTTGCTATGTGTATTTAAGTTGTTGTTGTTGTTTTTTGTTCCAAACCCTACCGAAATTGAGTTTTAATTTTCTGTTTTGGTGAGAGTTAAGCCTTTTAAAAAAATTTAAAATAACTCACAGAATTTCCTCTGTTGACTTTGCTTCTCATTTCGAGACAACCGGAAAGATTTCAATCCTACCCCCGCCCCTTTCCCCCCCCCCCCTTCACCCCCTTTATTTTGTGTTCACATTGAAGGCAGAACGAAAGGGAGGAACACGTTTTACTTTGCTTCTCATTTCGAGACAACCGGAAAGATTTCAATCCTACCCCCGCCCCTTTCCCCCCCCCCTTCACCCCCTTTATTTTGTGTTCACATTGAAGGCAGAACGAAAGGGAGGAACACGTTTCTATTACGGTAACACTTTCTGTTTTCTGAAGCCCCACCCAAACGCGATTTGTTTCTCGCTCCTTTCGGAGCCATAACATATGTATCAATTTTGTAGTTTCATTTTCTAAAATTCCTGTAGTCTTTAATATTATTATTAGCGTGTTTTCTTAACTCTTTACATTCCTTGAATTTTGCATGTTTTGAGATTTCTAGTGACCTTACAAAAGAATCAATAGCTTTTAGAATCCTTGTCTAAAATTCATGATGTTAAATATAAATATTTGTGGGGGAATACATGAGGTTTCTAAAAATGTTTGTTGTCAAACCTAATATAGTGTCAATTCTTAGAAGTTATGAAACAATAATGCTAAATTTTTTTAATGAAAATGTGAAGAAAAAAAAAATGTGATCAGATGCAAAGAACGAAAAAAACAAACCACATGAAATTATTTAATAAAATCTGTTTATTTAGAAACCAATTTTTTTTATATCCTGTGCATGATTTAGACCATTTCATGAGCATTTGACCGACATATAAATTATTTTTGTAACAAGTGTCAAAAAGCGGAAATAATAAAAATGAATAACTATTCCACACCACTCCACAAGGTGTTCAGTTATTTTGGGGTGCTATTCCCCCTATTTGGATTTTTTTTTTTCCTTTTGAAAAATCGAAGATGACCGTTGAATTTCCAGTTAGCTCCAAGATAAATAACGAGCCGACGCCCCTATCGGTCAAAGTACCGTACAGGTTAAGTCAGCTGGCGCGTTCAGTAAATTGAAATATCGTGTCGAGTATGGGAATCTTCAGACCAATACAAGGTTTAATGTAACACCACCATGATGAATGTAGGCTCGATTAAGGGGGTGTCTTGAAGAGCTAAGGGGGAAAAAAAAAAAAAGGCATCTCTTATTGGAGACCACTCAAAGGGGGAGGTACTCGTAGCTGAAGAGATAGTAGTTTTTGTGTACGCTGGCGGCTCCTTATTCACGCGTGGATGAGTTGAGGAGTGGGACTACAACATTGGCTTTGACGCGCACAGTTAGAGTAATGTTTACTGAAGTGGCGAGCTTTGGTGTAGTGGTCCTCAAATTAGTGAAGGGATGAGGCACATGTCACGTCTCCAAATCAACTGGGACGAGATACAAGAGGTCTGACTTGAAAAAGTGGTCTTCACTCATTTTTACCACAGTAGCAAGGTGTCAATTACTAATTTTGAGATTCTAAAAATGTCAAATATTTTTCCATTAATATCTGTATTTGAAGAACCTGAAAAATTATGTCCATGTGTCGTGCAAGCTGACATCTAACTGACATCCTTGATGCCATCTAACTGACACCACAGATGCCATCTAACAGACATCCTTGATGCCTTCCAACCGACACACATGATGACATCTAACTGACATCCTTGATGCCTTCCAACCAACACCTTTGGTGTCATCTAACAGACACCCTTGATGCCATCTAACTGACATCCTTGATGACATCTAACCGACACCCTTGATGCCACCTAACCGACACACTTGATGCCATCTAACAGACAACCTTGATGTCATCTAACAGACACCAATTGATTTCATCTAATTGACATCCTTGTTGTCATCTAACAGACACCCTTGTTGTCATCTAACAGACACCCTTGATGCCATCTAACAGACACCAATTGATTTCATTTTTTTTTAAAACTTTGATTTCTCTAGGAATCAATGACTGACAAACATTGAATAAAATCAGGGCCGGCTCTACGGTTGCTGGCGCCCCTGGCAAGCTTATCTTTGGCACCCTTTTTAAGTGTAATCATACAAATATTTGAAAGGAAGTAACTAGAGTTAAAATAATGAGTTTATTACAGTTTGTTTTCATTTTACACACGCAATAATAATGTTTTTCTTAAATTGTATTGAGACAGCATGAACAATTATCTTACCATGGGCTGTATGAACAATTATCCTACCATGGGCTGTATGAACAATTAGCCTACCATGGGATGTATGAACAATTAACCTACCATGGGCTGTATGAACAATTAGACTACCATGGGATGTATGAACAATTAGCCTACCATGGGCTTTATGAACAATTAATCCACCATGGGCAATATGAACAATTAGCCTAGCATGAACAGTATGAAAAATTAGCCTCCCATCAGCAGTATGAACAATTATCCTACCATGGGCAGTATGAACAATTAACTCACCATGGGCAGTATGAACAATTAACCCACCATGGGCAATATGAACAATTAGCCTAGCATGAACAGTATGAAAAATTATCCTACCATGGGCAGTATGAACATTTAGCCTTACATGGGCAGTATGAACAATTATCCTACAATAGGCAGTATGAACAATTAGCCTACCATGGGCTGTATGAACAATTAACCTACCGTGGGCTGTATGAACAATTAACCTACCGTGGGCTGTATGAACATTTAACCTACCATGGGCTGTATGAACAATTAGCCTACCATGGGCTGTATGAACAATTAGCCTACCATGGGCTGTATAAACAATTAACCTACCGTGGGCTGTATGAACAATTAACCTACCATGGGCAGTATGAACAATTAGCCTACCGTGGGCTGTATAAACAATTAGCCTACCATGGGCTGTATGAACAATTAAGCTACCGTGGGCTGTATGAACAATTAACATACCGTGGGCAGTATGAACAATTAGCCTACCGTGGGCAGTATGAACAATTATCCTACCATGGGCTGTTTGAACAATTAGCCTACCATGGGCTGTATGAACAATTAGCCTACCATGGGCAGTACGAACAATTAGCCTACCATGGGCTGTATGAAAAATTAGCCTACCATGGGCAGTATGAACAATTAGCCTACCATGGGCTGTATGAACAATTAGCCTACCATGGGCAGTATGAACAATTAGCCTACCATGGGCAGTATGAACAATTAACCCACCATGGGCAGTATGAACAATTAGCCTACCATGGGCTGTATGAACAATTAGCCTACCATGGGCTGTATGAACAATTAGCCTACCATGGGCTGTATGAACAATTAGCCTCCCATCAGCAGTATGAACAATTATCCTACCATGGGCAGTATGAACAATTAATCCACCATGGGCAATATGAACAATTAGCCTAGCATGAACAGTATGAAAAATTAGCCTCCCATCAGCAGTATGAACAATTATCCTACCATGGGCAGTATGAACAATTAACTCACCATGGGCAGTATGAACAATTAACCCACCATGGGCAATATGAACAATTAGCCTAGCATGAACAGTATGAAAAATTATCCTACCATGGGCAGTATGAACATTTAGCCTTACATGGGCAGTATGAACAATTATCCTACAATAGGCAGTATGAACAATTAGCCTCCCATCAGCAGTATGAACAATTATCCTACCATGGGCAGTATGAACAATTAACCCACCATGGGCAATATGAACAATTAGCCTAGCATGAACAGTATGAAAAATTAGCCTACCGTGGGTAGTATGAAAAATTAGCCTACCATGGGCAGTAAGGACAATAAGCCATTTTTCTAGCCTTTAGATAAACAAATCTTTTTGTAGTGTTTTCTAAATTTATATTTTTAGCAATTTTATTTTCTATAGAAAAATATTTCCAAAGAATTCGTTCTGTCCTTAGACATGGATGATCGTTAATATGTTTTCATAAGCCATGGTTTACTAAATGTTGTCTCGTAATCGGCTACAGTAACATGTATTGTAAGCATTAATCTTAATGCCATCCCAAGATTTGACATGACATCTTGTCACTTGGCAGTGAATTTAGCGGCTTCTCTTGGAAGCTTCACATCGTGAGGAAGTAATTCTTTGGCCACATCTAGGTCAGTCAAGTGATCACATCCATTTGTTTCGCTATTGCCTTGAAACATCAACTTACTCTCCAAAACTTGAGATGCCGTTTCGACCTTAACTTGGTCTGGCAGATTTTTTAGGTCATTTAAAAATCTTGTCGCGTTATCGACTTTTGGCAAGTGTTCAGAGCTCTCTGTTAAAGAATGTAGAGCTCCGTCCAGTATTACAATGAACATTTGATTTTTTTTTCCCCTTGTTCATTTGCATTAGGAACCTCGTCAGTGCTTCTCATATTCCAGCAGCCTACTTCTTCTCCTTATTCTTTTATTTATAAAAATTGGCTCTTCATCTAATGCAGTAGCTTTTTTGTCGTTTTTGTTGTTGCTGATTCGAATGCATTTCCGAATCCATTTGCCAATAATCAAATAACTAATCAGTGACAATATTCATTAGTGAAACTTCAGTAGATATCTCACAGAGGCTTCCTGCATGGTTTTGTTGACATCATTTATCCTGCTTAAGAGATCATACCTGACATTTACCGTAACTAAACAAATATTCTCCTATTTATGGTACAAGTCTTTTTCATCTTGTCGCACTGCAAATCTTTTCTCAAAGATCATCAAGAGCTTCACGAATTCCCTAAATTTCATATTAAATGGATATGACACATTCATTTCTACACCCCCATCTAGTCTCACATAAAGGTTTGACACATTCATTTCTACACCCCCATCTAGTCTCACATAAAGGTTTGACACATTCAATTATATACTACCATCTAGTTTCACATAAAGGTTTGACACATTCAATTCTGTGCTACCATTTGTCTCACATAAAGGTTTGACACATTCAATTCTGTGCTACCATTTTGTCTCACATAAAGGTTTGACACATTCAATTCTATACTACCATCTAGTTTCACATAAAGGTTTGACACATTCAATTCTGTGCTACCATTTTGTCTCACATAAAGGTTTGACAGATTCAATTCTATACTACCATCTAGTTTCACTTAAAGGTTTGACACATTCAATTCTGTGCTACCATTTTGTCTCACATAAAGGTTTGACACATTCAATTCTATACTACCATCTAGTCTCACATAAAGGTTTGACACATTCAATTCTATACTACCATCTAGTTTCACATAAAGGTTTGACACATTCAATTCTGTACTCCCATCTAGTCTCACATAAAGGTTTGACATCGAGGCAGTTAACATGTCCTTTTCTATACATGCCATTGTCCAGGGTGGAGCCAGAAAAGAAAACAATATATGCGCTGGACAGAGCCAAAATAAAATGAAGTGGATGTGTCGCTCTGTCACCAACCATATTCAAAAAGTTTTGGACTGCAATAAAGCTTTAAAATAGATTAATAAGACACGAACAAATTGTGTCAATACAACAATATAAGTTACGCTTTAATAATAAGTATACATTATACACAAGTAAACGTTTCGGCACATGCCTTCATCATTACAAATCAGTGTCACCCACCACTAATTTTAGGCCATAAAATCCTCATCGACGTAGATGTTAACTCATTGTTAACTCGAATCTTCCACGTCGCTCAACGAGACCTAAACAATTCTCATTGTGTGGTGTAATTAGTGTTTCTGAAGTTTCACTAAACTACAACTTTCGTTCAGCTAAAAATTGATGATACTCATGAAACGTGCTAAACCATGACGCCAATATTCACGTTCAATTTCCACTTGTGACTGCAGCTCCGTATCAACAGCTTCAGTAGTCTTTCTACGAAGCTTTGTTTCAAACCAATTACGGTGTAGCGTTAGAAATAGCATAAAACAAAAAATGCAAGAAGCGAATTTTTTAGAGTTACTTGTCTATTGTATATATAAAAGGGAGATGGCAGACGACAAAAAGGCTTATTTTTATTGATCCTTCAGCAAATCTCAACCAATTGTAATATTTTGATTTATGTATACTTATAAAATAAATTACTAATTTATTGCAAATAGAGATAATTAAATTACCTACCGAGTTGAAATTATTACATAAATTACAATTGTAATCAATTTACTTTAATCTTTTATTTATAATCTATTTATTGAATCAAATTTCGAAAATCGAGGGATCGCACCGAGTTGATTCAGTATAGGGCTCTGAAAGTTCACAGTATGGGGCTCTGAAAGTTCACAGTATGGGGTCTGAATGTTCACATTATGGGGTGCAGACTTTACACTGTTCTGATGAACTCAAAACTCGATTTCAAACTCCGGTGAGTGGCCGATTCGTAGTCGCCGCTTCCTTCATGGCGGTATACAAAATAAAATACACAGGCCAGTAGCGGGGGTGCATCATTAGTTTTGAATAAATGAGTAATTTAACAAGTTACTGCTCGATAATTTAACCAAAGACCAGTTGCTCTGAAATTAATCGAATTGAACTGAAGTCTTCATTTGTTAAATAATGACTACTAGGAGGGAAAAAAATGTAATTTACTGCTTACGATATCAAGTTAGATGGATGCTTATTTTGTGGATTATCTTATCCATTAACGTCAGTGGGGTACTCTGAATCTATTCCAAGCTTGTGGTCTGGTGTTCGATCCACACGAAAACTCAAGTCAAGCAAACACATCACCAGCACCCCGGGTGGACGGGACTCGTTAACCTTGGATGGCAACTCATTGACACAAAAACTCTGAATCAAAACCTGTTGAGGGAGTCCCGTAGGCGGATACATTAACACAATGAAGAATTCCGACAACTCCTGCGACGCAACTGGTGCCAATATGTATCATCCGTATTTGGTGTTCCCCAGGGCTGTCCAGGTGCGTGGAGTTTGGCGATTGGATGTCTAGGGAATCAGCTTGTCATAAGGAACAAAACATGCAGACATTGAGGTTTCGTCCTGCGAACTTTAAACTATCGTCACAATGTCAAGGACAAGTCTACACCATCGTCACAATGTCAAGGACAAGTCTACACCATCGTCACAATGTGAAGGACAAGTCAACACCATCGTCACAATGTGACGGACAAGTCTACACCATCGTCACAATGTGACGGACAAGTCTACACCATCGTCACAATGTGACGGACAAGTCTACACTATCGTCGCAATGTCAAGGACAAGTCTACACCATCGTCACAATGTGAAGGACAAGTCTACACCATCGTCACAATGTGACGGACAAGTCTATACCATCGTCACAATGTGACGGACGAGTCTACAACATCGTCACAATGTGAAGGACAAGTCTACACCATCGTCACAATGTGAAGGACAAGTCTACACCATCGTCACATTGTGACGGACAAGTCTACACCATCGTCACATTGTGTCGGACAAGTCTATACCATCTCACAATGTGATGGACAAATCTGCTCCATCGTAACATTGTGACGGAAAAATCTACACCAGCGTCACATTGTGAAGGACACGTCTACACCAGCGTCACATTGTGAAGGACAAGTCTACACCATCGTCACATTGTGATGGTCAAGGCTGCAACATCGTCACATTGTGATGGTCAAGGCTGCAACATCGTCACATTGTGATGGTCAAGGCTGCAACATCGTCACATTGTGTCGGTCAAGGCTGCAACATCGTCACATTGTGATGGTCAAGGCTGCAACATCGTCACATTGTGACGGTCAAGGTTGCAACATCGTCACATTGTGATGGTCAAGGCTGCAACATCGTCACATTGTGATGGTCAAGGCTGCAACATCGTCACATTGTGATTTACGGATGCCATAGAAAAAACACGTTAGAATAATAATACCATTAATAAAAATAAACTAACCAAAATAAAAGCATTTATTTCCATTTTAATACTGTTCTGGTCACACACCAACACAACAGTCACGTGATAAATATTAGTTAACTGTCTGGGCATTTCTTGTTTTATTTGATCGAATGAGTTCATTGTTCAATGAATGATCAACAAATTGAACGTGAGTCCCTCAGATATAAGAAGAGGAAGAAGATCACTCAACTGTCACAGTGTGTCCAATGAAACAGCTTCGGTTCTATCAAATATGTCTAATTATATAATGTTTAATGATAGCACGAATTATCGGCATGATTCATATCATCATAAACCACGCTTTGGTTCATTTGTAAATTGCACCACGCAGTAAACTTATGACAATGGTTAGCTTTGCAATGTTGAGCTTTACAGTGGTTGGCTTTATAATGGTTAGTTTTACAACGGTTAGCTTTAAAGTGGTTAGCTTTACACTAGTTAGCTTTACAACTGGCTATAACTTTATTTTGGAATCATTGAAGCAGTGGCGTAGGAACCGGGTTGCGGAAGGGGTGGTCAGCCCCATGTGGCACTAACCCGGACTACGCCCCTGCGTTGTTGACTTGTATCAAAGGATATACCCCTCTGCTGTCAACTTCACTGAGAAAATATATTTATCTTTTCACAGATACTCCATTGACTGTGCTGGATTGATGTGGACACACTCAGCTGCAGGTCTGACCAAAAAGAGCTGAGTGGGGGACGCACTTGGACAGCCTTGGAGCTTCGTCTTACGTCATGGAACCCTCGTGCTCCTGGTGGTTGATAGTGACTGGTCTCCTGACTGTGGTGCTGCAGACAAGTTCACTGCCGGAGCGGTTGAGGATAGGTGGGTGAAAATAATGGTTGGGGATGGCTAAGTGGGTGAAAATAATGGTTGGGGATAGGTAGGTGGGTGAAAATAATGGTTGGGGATAGGTAGGTGGGTGAAAATAATGGTTGGGGATGGGTAGGTGGGTGAAAATAATGGTTGGGGATGGGTAAGTGGGTGAAAATAATGGTTGGGGATAGGTAGGTGGGTGAAAATAATGGTTGGGGATAGGTAGGTGGGTGAAAATAAGCTAACCCAAATCTAGGTATCAACTTACAACCAGATCACACAAACCTATGAATCAACATTCAAGAACATCACGCAAAGCTATATACCAACATTTGATATATTCACAAAATGTTAAAATGTTCAGTCTTCAACATGGGCATCAGTCTTCAACATGGGCATCAGTCTTCAACATGGGATTCGGTCTTCAATATGCGCATCAGACTTCAACATGGGCATCATTTTTCAACACGGGCATCAGTCTTTAACATAAGCATCAGTCTTCAACATGGGCATCAGTCTTCAACACGGGCATCAGTTTTCACCAAGATGACAGAAATCTTGGTAGATTTTCTCATCCCTGCTACCACTGAATGGGCTATTCTCATATAAAAGACAACTGACTGTTATTTTTATCAATGAATCTGATACAACAATAGGAATTATGTGAAACAAAGTGATACAACAATAGGAATTATGTGAAACAAAGGGATACAACAATAGGAATTATGTGAAACAAAGGGATACAACAATAGGAATTATGTGAAACAAAGTGATACAACAATAGGAATTATGTGAAACAAAGTGATACAACAATAGGAATTATGTGAAACAAAGGGATACAACAATAGGAATTATGTGAAACAAAGTGATACAACAATAGGAATTATGTGAAACAAAGTGATACAACAATAGGAATTATGTGAAACAAAGTGATACAACAATAGGAATTATGTGAAAAAAAGGGATACAACAATAGGAATTATGTGAAACAAAGGGATACAACAATAGGAATTATGTGAAACAAAGTGATACAACAATAGGAATTATGTGAAACAAAGTGATACAACAATAGGAATTATGTGAAACAAAGTGATACAACAATAGGAATTATGTGAAACAAAGTGATACAACAATAAGAATTATGTGAAACAAAGTGATACAACAATAGGAATTATGTGAAACAAAGGGATACAACAATAGGAATTATGTGAAACAAAGGGATACAACAATAGGAATTATGTGAAACAAAGTGATACAACAATAGGAATTATGTGAAACAAAGGGATACAACAATAGGAATTATGTGAAACAAAGGGATACAACAATAGGAATTATGTGAAACAAAGGGATACAACAATAGGAATTATGTGAAACAAAGTGATACAACAATAGGAATTATGTGAAACAAAGTGATACAACAATAGGAATTATGTGAAACAAAGTGATACAACAATAGGAATTATGTGAAACAAAGTGATACAACAATAGGAATTATGTGAAACAAAGTGATACAACAATAGGAATTATGTGAAACAAAGTGATACAACAATAGGAATTATGTGAAACAAAGTGATACAACAATAGGAATTATGTGAAACAAAGTGATACAACAATAGGAATTATGTGAAACAAAGTGATACAACAATAGGAATTATGTGAAACAAAGTGATACAACAATAGGAATTATGTGAAACAAAGTGATACAACAATAGGAATTATGTGAAACAAAGTGATACAACAATAGGAATTATGTGAAACAAAGTGATACAACAATAGGAATTATGTGAAACAAAGTGATACAACAATAGGAATTATGTGAAACAAAGTGATACAACAATAGGAATTATGTGAAACAAAGTGATACAACAATAGGAATTATGTGAAACAAAGTGATACAACAATAGGAATTATGTGAAACAAAGTGATACAACAATAGGAATTATGTGAAACAAAGTGATACAACAATAGGAATTATGTGAAACAAAGTGATACAACAATAGGAATTATGTGAAACAAAGGGATACAACAATATGAATTATGTGAAACAAAGTGATACAACAATAGGAATTATGTGAAACAAAGTACGGGAAAACATGAAAAAGTGCGCGACAAAACAACGACGTATCGGCAAGATGCCTACTTCGGCGAAAAGTAAAAACAAAGAGTAACACATGCATGTATCCGACAGGACTGCAACAGGAATGTAGTCGTCCTTAAGTAGGAAAGAGAGTTAATATTGGCGATAGAGCACTGCAACAGTAATGTAGCTAGTAGTAGTCAATATTAGTTAAGAGAGTTAATGTACGCAATGGCTTTGGAAAAGGAGCTAAGGTAAGTCCACGGCTATTGGTTGTGAAATTATTAACACAACAGTACTTTCCCCTACCATGAATAGCACGTGTCATATTGTTACAATGTTCTTTTAGCAATGGACTTGGCATTCATGACATCCCATCTCGTTAACAACCCCATCTTATCCACCAATCACCGGTAAATTTTTAACAATCAACTTTCTTAGCACCATTTCCAAATCATTGACATTTACATGCTACCCAGGTGTTCTCACACTTGCACCATCCAAACCGGCCCCGCCCCACAAACCCTGCAGGGTATTCCCTGCTTCATCAATGCTCGGCAACTGAGGGAGAGCTCAATGTGAACTGACCCCACCCGACCTGACAGATTTATTGATGTCTGGTGGCCGCGACCATTGACCATGTCGGCAACCGGGTCTTCTGTCAACATGAAAACATCTCTCGACATTCTATTAATAGCTTAGGGAAAAAGTCTCAAAAAGAGAACTTTGTCACGAGAATGTAGTGAACCGAAAAATCAGAGATACAGGTTTAAATTATGAACTGTAAATTCGATTGTGGATTTCATCTTCTACCAGTGAACTATCTACGAAAATCTACACTGAGTTTAAGTGTTTATAAGCATGGCTGCTCTCAATAAACATCACTAGTACGGAATGGGGTGTTCTTAGCAACTGTCTTTGGACGCTTAGCTCATGTTTATCAACACTATCTTATATTTTAAATAATTCTTTCTTTATGAATAAACTGTCAATTAATTAATTAAGTTGTTGTACGCCGTCCCTGTCACTCCCAGAAATTGTGCCTGTCACTCCCAGAGTTTGTCAGTGTCGATCCCAAAGGTTGTCTCTGTCACTCCCAAAGGTTGTCACTTTCAATAGCAGAGCCTGTCACTCCCAAAGAGTGTCACTGCCACTCCTTGAAATTGTCACTGTCATTCCAAAAGGTATGCCTGTCACTCCCAGGGGTTGTCTCTGACTCTCCCAGAGGTTGTCCCAATAAAAGGTTGTCACTCTCACTCCAAGAGGTATGCCTGTCTCTTCCAGAGGTTGTCCTTGTCACTCCCAGAGATATTCCCCGTCACTCCCAGAAATTGTGCCTGACGCTCTTATAGGTTGTCTCTGTCGCTCCTATAGTTTGTCTCTGTCACTTCCAAAGGTTGTCACTGTCACTCTCAGAAGTATGCCTGTCACTCTCAGAAGTATGCCTGTGACTCCAAGAGGTAGTCCCTGTCACTCCCAAAGATGCTCACTGTCAATCCCAAAGATTGCCACTTTCACTGCAACAGGTTGTCCCTGTCACTCCCAAAGGTTGTCACTCTCACTCCCAGAGGTATGCCTGTCACTTCCAGAGGTTGTCTCTGTCATTCCAAAAGGCTGGCACTGTCACTGCCAAAGCCTGTCACTCCCAGAGATCACATATGTCATTCCCAGACGTGGTCACTATCAATCTCAGAGACTTTTACTCCCAGAGTTTGTCCCTGTCACTCCCAGATGCTTTCACTCCCAGAGGTTGTTCCTGTCATTCCCAGAGGTTGACCGTGTCAGTCCACGAGGTTGTCAGTTTAACATGATTTATGTTTTAATCTCCAGTCACTTGAGTCGTTGTGAACACTTGCTGATTGGTCGCAGGTGCGTTATTTGAGACCGATTATAACAACTAACCTAATGTAACACTTTGATTGTCGCAGGTGCGTTATTTGAGACCGATTATAACAACTAACCTAATGTAACACTTTGATTGTCGCAGGTGCGTTATTTGAGACTGATTATAACAACTAACCTAATGTAACACTTTGATTGTCGCAGGTGCGTTATTTGAGACCGATTATAACAACTAACCTAATGTAACACTTTGATTGTCGCAGGTGCGTTATCTGAGACTGATTATAACAACTAACCTAATGTAACACTTTGATTGTTGCAGGTGCGTTATTTGAGACTGATTACAACAACCAATGGCTGGCCCTTGAGTGGGCCGTAGAAGACATGAACCTGAAGCTGTTCAAAGATCATCTTGTCATCGTGGAGAGGGACACGGTTCCGCTTCAGGACAGTTTTGCAGCTCAAAAGAAAGGTAATTTAACATGTATTGGTGTTATAAAACAAGGTGATTTAACATGTATTGGTGTTATAAAACAAGGTAATTTAACATGTATTGGTGTTATAAAACAAGGTGATTTAACATGTATTGGTGTTATAAAACAAGGTGATTTAACATGTATTGGTGTTATAAAACAAGGTAATTTAACATGTATTGGTGTTATAAAACAAGGTAATTTAACATGTATTGGTGTTATAAAACAAGGTGATTTAACATGTATTGGTGTTATAAAACAAGGTGATTTACATGCATTGGAATTGCAAGAAAAGGTTGTTTATTTTTTATAAAACTGTAATTTAAGGTAATTTACTTTAATGGTAGTGTAACGAAAGGTAATTTACTTTAATGGTAGTGTAACGAAAGGTAATT
Organism: Lymnaea stagnalis; assembly: GCA_964033795.1. NCBI lineage: Eukaryota > Metazoa > Mollusca > Gastropoda > Lymnaeidae > Lymnaea > Lymnaea stagnalis. Next base: position 1,670,876 of record CAXITT010000013.1, on the reverse strand, counting down.
TACGCGTAGTTTAATTATAATAGTTTGTCTATGTATTGTCTATGTATTGATGTTGTGGGTTGATTTGTGGGTTAATGTGTTGGGTTGGTGTGGTGGGTTGAGACATTATCAAATGTGGAAAAGTTTTGCTGCTGTGATCCAGTTATTCTCAGACTGTTGGAATAATTCATCTTTGCCTAATGACTCTGATTTTAAGTTTCTGTAGTAGTCAGACAATAGTAGAAAGAATGTTAATACGTTTTTACACCCATAATTAATCTGTACCTTAACGTAAATTTATTGCCTACCTTACATCTTATGCCCATTTTAACGTTAATCTATTTCCTACCGTACATCTCATGCCCATCTTAACGATAATCTATGGCCTACCTTACATATCATGCCCAACTTAACGATAATCTATTACCTACCTTACATCTCATGCCAATCTTAACGTTAATCTATTGCCTACCTTACATCTCATGCCCATCTTAACTATAATCTATTGCCTACCTTACATCTCATGTCCATCTTAACGTAAAACTATTGCCTACCTTACATATCATGCCCATCTTAACGTAAACAAATGAGGAGAAAAATGAGATCACTCTGTTAATCATAAAAATTTACCAAACAAATCCACCATGTTTACTATTTTGGAAGTTAAAAAAAGTATCCCCCATAGAGATACAAATTGTTTGAATAAGAACTTTATTGATATTACTGCGCAAACTCTTGTAGAAAATTTTAGTCTAAAATATCGATTACAACTTTCAAGCACTTTTTTTTCAGATCCTCTTGTGCATCGATTAACATGATTTCCAATAACCTTTCAGTTTGCCGCATGTCCCAAACTGGCATCGCCGGAATGTTTGGTCCTGTTTCTCCACTCGCCGCGAGCCATGTTCAATCCATCTGTACTGCCTTTGAAATCCCCCATCTTCAGTGGCATTGGGATCCCAGAGACAGCCGGGACTACTTTTCCATCAGCTTGTATCCGCACTACTTGACGCTGAGCAAGGCGTACAAGGATGCTATACAGCACTGGGAGTGGGACCGGTTCACTATACTGTACGAGAACAACGACGGTAGGGTTATTGTTTTATGATTGCTACCACATCAAACTGACAGTGTGGTCTGTGTTGTACCTACAGCAAACTGACAGTGTGGTCTGTGTTGTACCTACAGCAAACTGACAGTGTGGTCTGTGTTGTACCTACAACAAACTGACAATATATCAGGAAAATTTGAGGAAAAATAAAAATAGTCTTAATCAGGAACTTTTTTTTCTTTAAATCTCATCTCCAGAAGCATGCACCTTGTATGGCAGGTAAACAAACAAACGTGCAAAATCGGCCATCAGGAGCTATAGCTGTTGATGTCACTACAAGCGAGTTCTGATGGCACTACCACCGAGTACTGATGGCACTACCACCGAGTACTGATGGCACTACCACCGAGTACTGATGGCACTACCACCGAGTACTGATGGCACTACCACCGAGTACTGATGGCACTACCACCAAGTATTGGGCTACAAAACAAACGCCAACCACCGCTCCGTCGACCATAAGAAGCGTCTCAGGAGACCAAAAGAAGTGTCTCAGGAGACCAAAAGATGTGTCTCAGGACACCAAAAGATGTGCCTCAGGAGACCAAAATAAGCATCTCAGGAGACCAAAAGGTGCTCTTCTGGAGACTATAAGATGTGCCTCTGGAGATCATAAGAAGTGCTTCTGGAGACCATGACATACGCTTTTGGAGACCCTATGATGCACCTCTAGAGACCATAAGAATTATCTCTGGAGACCATAAGATGCACATCTGGATATAATAAATATGCATTTTGAAGATTATAATATGCACATTTGGAGACCATAAAATGCACCTCTGGAATCCATAAGAAGTGTAGATATAATTAATAAAAACCATTAATTTTTTATGCTTCAAGGGATGCTCTTGGTGAGAAGGGTTGGTGAAAATGCCAGGAAAGATAAGCAAAGGCTGATGTGTAGAAACAACACAAACATTTCACAAGCGATCTTGTTTTTAATTACAAATGAGTTGTTGAGAAATATTAAGACACGCCAGAGTCATATCACGTGACCCTTGGCCTGGCATAACACAACTTTTATACAGAGCAGCCCTTAAGGTTTTAATTGACCCACGATTTGATAAAAAAAGGGAGATGACTTGTGTCAGACTATCCTTTACTTTAGGATAACACACAAAGTTATCTGTTAGAGATAAGAGAATTGTTCCCTTCCCAGTTACATAAGTATAACTAATTTTAAATGAAAGATTGATATCAGCAGCATAAATATAATTATTCACACTTTTTACCCTTTTTACCATTTTTTACCCTTTGGCTTCCAATGTGGCACAATTAGGCTGCTTATGTCTACCAATAGTTAAATATTTGATATTTTCACCTACATCTTCCCTGTCCTGAAGGGCTCACGAGGCTGCAAGAGGTTCTCAAGTCCAGTGATGGGCAGAAAACACCACAGATTACCGTCAGAAAGATCGAAGATAAGAATGCTGACTACGTGAGCATCTTGAAAGAGCTGAAGAGCCGCGGGGAGTTTAGGTTTATCATCGACTGTGAGATTAAACAAGTCACCAAGATCCTACATGCTGTGAGTCCACGTCAATTAGTTTAACATTTGAGTCCTTGGTTAGTACAATTGAACTTAACACTGTCCAAAACAACTGAACAGTACTGCCCTTTTTAAATTATACAGATGTATGTAAATATGTATTTATAAAATAAAGGAGCATGAAGCTGTTAGTCTATGTCAACCGACTTAAAAGACCAATAATGTTTTCAAATCTACATAAACCTGTCACAGTTGTGTATGTGTTAGCTCCCCTTGGGACAAAATGCCTGATTTGATTTGTTAAATAATTAACATAACATTACTTGGAGCTACTTCTTCGATCTGAATTTCTCTACTCTCTACTCCACAGGCCTTGAAAGTAAAGATGATCTCCGAGTTATTCCATTACTTCTTTACAACACTGGTGAGGATTTCAATTTACACATATCTCTCATTCATGTCATGAACATACTTTACTATAAAACATTTTGTTAACTGGAAATAATATAGCCTTAATCATCCATTATATTAATGGATATAATTATATAATATAATATATTCATATTATGTTATCAATATTAATTTGATTGCTCTTTTATAAAACGATGGGTGGAGATCAAATAGGTTATCATAATATTTTTTTATGTTATTCAAGCTCAATGTTGTAAGATGCTCATTCTCTATTTTAGTTGTATGGAAATTCTTGTTGAATTTTTGTTTAATGTTAAAGGAAGCAAAATCAAGGAAAAGCTCAATTATCAGTGAAGCTAAATTCTGAGTTGCTAGACATGAATTTTGCTGCTAAACGTTCATTTCCAGACATTGTTTTTGTATGTGCAGACAAAAAAAAAACATGCATTCACTGAGCTGATTGAACATGTCAAAGTTATCTCTTAACTAAGATTTTCTATAAAAGTATTTGAGGTTAATATATATATCAATATATTTTTATTTCTATATAACTGTTAACCAAGGGCATCATTTCAGATTTTTTCAGGGGGCAGGGCAAAACCAAAACTTGGTGGGCTTGTTAAGTTGTTTATTACTGCAGGTGCCACAGACATAGCAATTGAAATAAACCCTGCAAATTGAGTAGGTGGTGCAAATGACCCACCCCTGCCCTACCCAATGACATCCCTGCTGTTAAAATGTAATACCTTTATTCAAAGGATTTAATATTTTAGAATGGTCACAGATTCTTTTTGTTGAAATCTCATGACCATAGCAAATTAATCAAATGGCTTAAAAGATATTAAGATCAATTGTTTGAAGTTTTTCATTCTTACGGCATGGCCCTTGGCATCAACCAACAGGATCTGAGTCTACTGGACCTCAGTGACTACATGCATGGAGGGGCCAATATCACTGGCTATCGCCTGATTGACCCTGAAAGAGAGAAGGTTATCAAAGTTAAATCTGATTGGCTGAGGAGAGCCAGGGTGGGCAGTCACCACCCATCACCCCTGGGGGTATATACTGAAATAGAGGTGAGTGTTTTATTTGTCTTTATATTCTCCTCTTTTTTCCCAAGATGTATTTCTTCAAAACTAGGAAGAACTAAGTTCAGAAATTTTACAAAACAAATTAATTTGTATGATATTTTTTATTAAGACAAGTGTCACAACATAATACTAGAGATCATATTTTATGTTTTAAAATTATAATTATGTATCATATGATAGTAGAAAGATTGACAGTTTCATAATGAATAGTTCTTTTGAAGGTTAGTTTGACAGATAGTTTGATGTAAAGTTTGACAGATTGTTTGACGGATAGTTTGACAGATATTTTGATGGATAGTTTGACAGATAGTTTAAGAAATAGTTTGACAGATAGTTTGACAGATATTTTGATGAATAGTTTGACCGATAGTTTGATGGATAATTTGATGGATAGTTTGATAGATAATTTGATGAATAGTTTGACAGATAGTTTGATGGATAGTTTGACAGATAGTTTGATGGATAGTTTGACAGATAGTTTAAGAAATAGTTTGACAGATTGTTTGACGGATAATTTGATGGATAGTTTGATGGATAATTTGATGGATAGTTTGACAGATAGTTTGACAGATAGCTTGATGGACAGTAAAGTATACTAATATTAATTAGTTAAACAAATAGTTTGACAGATAATCAATTGCCCTATTTGATTTACAACTGGGATCACCACTTACATATTTGATTTACAACTGGGATCACCACTGACATATGCTATTTAAGAGCGTTTCACTAAAAGTCTTTTGTACATTGTAATATTGGCCGTTATCTATTTTTTTTTTATCTGATGGTCTCTCTTTCTGTCTCCTCTCTATCAGTATTTGTCTCTGTCTTTCTTACACACAACAAAGTCGGAAAAATGTAATTTTTATATAATGTAAATTATGGATAGGCCTCAAGGAATGGATACCCAGATGATAAAATGCCAGAAATATAAAAAAAATTGCATCATTTAAACATTGCAATCTCCATTTTTCATTATCCCATTTTTGTTGGTGTCATCCTATTACATAGGCTATAATAAGAGGCATCTGATTACTTATTTCCTTTTTGTATACACATTTGTGCACCCTGAAAGTTTGAGCATTTGATACAATCATCTTATTAAATTAATAATAGTGAGAAGCTAATGTCCACAGAGTGAACTAGTGGATTCAAATGTCTGGCCTGTTTATTGAGACTTTAGCAGCTTTGTGTACTTCTTTAACATTGAAATTTTTCTGTCTTGGCTCATGGCTGATGGTCATGTGTATGTGTGTGCATCTGCTAGACTAACACTACCCTGGTGCTCACGGTACTTTTCTCTCATTTTAACTGTTTTATTTCATGGTTTACAAACAACCCCCATCCCCCTTTTAGATGTATCAAAGGAAAGCCTCATTAATTTGTAGAGAACCTGCGCAGTCGTTGTGATAGGAATATATTATTTTATCCTCCCAACTGTTATCCTGCATGCAAATTTCCTTTGAAATTCAATTTCTACAATGTGTTTTGCTTATTTGCATTCTTTTTTATATTTAGATATTAAAGAAAAATTGCCTACAATCTTCAACTGTTTTTTTGTTGTTTTTTACCAAATTTATCATGAAAAGCCCAAACAAATCTATTTTATGCTTTTAAATTTCAGTTTGCTACATTTTGCTAGAAGAAAATTTCAATTTACAAAAAATTGTGTATTCCTATTTTATTTAAAGAATTGGCTTCATATAGACCTTATCATTGTATAGATGTATCCTACAAAAATATTTTATCAAGACACATTTAACCTTTCCCCCTTTGTTGTCCCATTTTAATGTTGCTTTTTAAAAGATCTCTGATTTCTTCTTCAGATTAATGTTTCATGTGCTAGATTAGTTTGACTTTATTATTCTGATTTAATTCTCTTTTTTTACTTGATGTAATGATTTTCTCTTGAAAACATTAGGGTAGGCATACATGTAATGTAGTGTAATTTTTCCTGATAAATTATTACAAATGTATGAATGAAAGTGAAAACAAATTTGATCACATAAATCTGTAAAGCTAATTAAATGTTTGCGTATATTAGGGCCTATCTTATTATTAATGTTTAGCAAACTAATGAGAGTACATCACATGTTCACAAGCCAGCTTTGTCCAAAGTAACATAACAATCTTTTCTATTCATTTACTGCTATATTTGCTTTAGCTAAAAAAATAACCAGAGTTTTAAACCTAAAGATAACTAAATTATATGAATGCAAGTTACTTTATCTATATACACTTAGATCAAAATTATTTGGATTCTATTTCAGGAGCCCAGTTGCAAATGGTGCTAAGTCCGTTTTTTGAAAAAAATTAGTTAGTGCCCTTTTCTTAATCTATTGCCTAAAATACACATTTTTAATCTCTCATCTTAACTTTCAGAAGGCTCTAAATGCCTTTATTTTAAATAGAAAATGTAGAGCAACCTCCAAAATGCTAGTTAAGTTGTAACACAAAATTCACTTTTCTGAAAAATGAGTTTGGTTGGACTTAGTACCTTTTGCTAGTGGGCTCCTCATTTAATTATCTATGATTATCATTGTCTCTTAATTTATAGGATTCAAAAATTTAATTCAGCATGAAATGTAACACCATGTCTTAATACATGAACAACTAAGCCTTGGCTTTTATATGAATTTAAATTAGAAAATTATTGATTAAATCAAAATCACTCTTAAATTTAAAAAAAAATTGCTGAATGTGGAAGAGTAATGAGACAATTTGTTAATATTTTTTACACTCCACTTTTCAGACAGAGACAGCACTGGCCTATGACGCATATGAAGTGTTTGCCCAAGCCTTACACTCATATTCCTTCGGACAGGAAGTCAGCACAGTCAACTTACCATGTGACAAATTGCACACCTGGCGACATGGAAACAGTTTACTCAACTACATGAAATCTGTTAGTACAAACAATTTATTTTAATTTTTTTAAGTTCTTTATTTTTTTAAATTCAACTAATTTTTTAAAAATTAATGAATTTTTTTTTTTTAAATGTATGAATGTGGACAAAAAAAAGGCAAATGCTTAAACTTACACCAAAAATTAGAATTATTGTTCATACTTCCACCTAAGCATGGGTGAAAATCTTCTCCCACCAAATATAATTATATAAATTACACCATCAAATGATCTATTAATTGATGGGTCAGAAGTGGAGTGGATTTATTTGTGAACATAGCAAAGGAATAGGAAGTGTTGGACACTTAAGAAAGAATATCTTGCAAATTTAATTCAGAAACTTTTTTTTCTCTCTCAAGATGAAGACTGAAGGTTTGTCAGGGACAATTAAATATGAAAATGGAGAAAGAATGGACTTTGATCTTGATCTCATGTATCTTAGTCAAAATGGTTTGATAGTGGTAAGTTTGTTCCTTATATTTATGGTTTGATAGTGGTGAGTTGTTTCCCCTGTTAATGGTTTGATAGTGGTGGGTTGTTTCCCTTGTTTATGGGTTTATAGTGTGAGTTTTTTCCCTTGTTTTTGGTTTGATTTGTAGTGAGTTGTTTCCATCCTACTATTTCCTTGTTTATGGCCCTTAATAAATACCTGCTTGAATTAAAAAAACAGGCCCCAAAATGGAATTAAAATGCAATTCAGAATTACATCTGATAATGACAAAAGAAAATAAGAAATTGTAAATGAAGCAAAAGGCTGAGAAAATAAAGAACACTTGTACTGTTAACTATGAAGTAACTGCTAGGATCAAGACCGTACAAATTACATTACAATGTTAAACAATGAAGTCCTATATATCTGTTCTGTTAACTATGAAGTAACTGCTAGGATCAAGACAGTACAAATTACATTACAATGTTAAACAATGAAGTCCTATATATCTGTTCTGTTAACTATGAAGTAACTGCTAGGATCAAGACAGTACAAATTACATTTCAATGTTAAACAATGAAGTCCTATATATCTGTTCTGTTAACTATGAAGTAACTGCAAAGGTAAAGACAGTACAAAGTACATTGCAATATTATACAATGAAGTCATATATATCTGAACTGTTAACTATGAAGTTCTGATAGGATAAAGAAGGTACAAATTACATTACAATGTTACAAAACAAGAATATCTCTGCATATAAGATTTCTATTTTAATTAGTCATGTATTGTTTTTTTTTTGTTTTTTTATTAAAATTAAATTTTTTCAACAATATTTTTTTTTATATATCTTTGATACATTTTTGATATACTTTAATTTAGAGTTGTTATATGGGGGGGAGAGTCTCGTATTTAGAGTTGTTATATGGGGAGGAGAGTCTCGTATTTAGAGTTGTTATATGGGGAGGAGAGTCTCGTATTTAGAGTTGTTATATGGGGAGGAGAGTCTCGTAATTAGAGTTGTTATATGGGGAGGAGAGTCTCGTATTTTGAGTTATAAATAGGAAGAATTGTGTTTTTTATTTAGAGTTGTAATATCAGGGAGAACTTGTTTTGTTTATCTTTCTTCAGTTATTTCCCCACCCTGGTTGCCATATTTGTTACTTTTAAAGATGAATGCTCTGTGTCTAACAGGCTGGCAAGTGGGACAGAAAGAATCACTTGAACTTTTCTCTGACTGCCCAGGCGGCCAAGGACCCAAACCCTGCCAACAAGAAATACATCGTCTCAGCTTATCTGGTCAGTTCCGAGATGTTGTTACACTTGAATTTAAATGTTTACTTACCTTTCAGTCGTTATCTCATATCATTTAAAGAGTCAATATCAATAACATATTTGGAGATTGCTCATTTTTATATTTAAAAATCTCAATCAATATTCTGTGCATCAGGTATTTTAGATACTTACTTCTTATTGCTCTGAACTTATTATATATTTATAATATATATTTAGCTATTTATGTTTTAAAGAACTATAGATTATATTTTAATTTTATATTATCTACTGCAAGATAAACAAAATACTTCTAATAAATTTATCTTCATAAAGATATATAGAAATATGATGAGGTTAAAAAATTTGTGTCATTGTAATAAAGCACCTAGAAGTAATCCTGCTAATGGAGGGATACAGTTAACTAAGATATCAAAGCTATCCTAAAATTACAATATGAAACACAAATATAAAATAAACATAATCATGGAATTCTTTAAATAAAATTAAAGTTGTCCTCTTGACCTTTGACCTTTGATGACATTATTGCAGACAGAACCATATGTCATCAGGAACGACTCTGCCCCATCAGGATATTCTGGATTTTGTGTCGAGCTGCTGGACCAGATCGCCAAGGCCAGAAACTTTACCTGGGAGATCCAGCTTCAGACCACTGTTGGCAAACCTTTTCCCAATGGGAGCTGGGGTGGAGTTATGGGGGCACTCATCGATAGGGTAGGTATCAGTAGTCATAGGGGCGCTCATTGATAGGGTAGGTGTCAGTAGTCATGAGGGCACTCATTGATAGGTTATATGTCAGTGGACATGGTGGCACTCATTGATAGGGTAGGTAGCGGGTGTTTTCATAAAAGTGGTTGTCAGGGGCATAATCTAAATCAGGCCTGCACAACATATGGCCCGAGGGCCAGCATGCCGCCCGCCAGCACTCACTCGGCGGGCCGCGAAGTAACGAAAAATTCTTTATTATTTTTATTTTCTTAATAGTTTTCATCCCTGTCCTATTATCTTTTCGCCAGCACAAATTTTTTATAAAGCATTACGGCCATCTTACATTTTGAGTTGTGCAGGCCTGGTTTAGATGGTTTATAGGGTAGGTGTAGGGTGTTTAATTAAAGGATAATAAATGAAGAATTGCTTTCAATCTGTGTAAAAAGAAATAGTAGACAAAAATTCGAGGAAGCTTGAAATAGAAAGACAGGACAGTAATGAATTAGGCCTAAAAGCCTTCCTTGGCAGACAGGAAAAAATGAGGAAATAACAAGAACTAGAAAGTAGTTTATAAACTTGAGTGTTCCCCATTAATGTTATTAACAGAAGTTGGGGTTTTCAAAACCAATATCACCAATGGTTCTTTTATTTAGTGCGTCAGGTGTTTAATCTAAAACTTATGTTTAGGGTATGTATCAGTTATTTAATCAAACAATCTATTATAAGGATAAGTCTCAAGTGTTCAATGTGACATTTATTGATATTGTTGATTTCATGATTTCAATCATATACTGATTGATGGTAGTTGTTAGGAGGTTATCAAAGTATTTATTGATAGGGTTGGTGCCATGTTTTTAACAGAGCAGTCACTGTTAGGGTGGACGTCAGGAGTTTAATCTAACAATGATCATTTATTTAACTTTTTACTAATGTAACCAAACAATTTTGTGCCATCTAAAGTAACCTAAAGTAAGAGCTCTCTAAATTTCTTGTATCTGTTAGAAACATTCTTTTAACCAGTTCAAAATGACATCAGCCAGATCAAAGAAAGAAAATCTAATACAATTAGAAAATTGGTCATGGGATCTTTCAATTCTGTTCCGGGATCAGCATGGTAAGCCATTTAATAGCTACTCCATCGTCGGGTGAAGATGGAATGATGCAAATACTGTGCCAATTTATTTTTCAGAGAGCAGACATTGGGATTGGTGATTTGACCATAAACTTGCTCCGTGAACAGAGTGTGGACTTCACCAAGCCTTTCCTTACACTGGGGATAACTATTCTGTACAAGAAGCCGGCACCAAAGTCTCTCAATCTTTTTTCATTTTTATCTCCCCTGTCTTTTGATGTAAGTAAATTATGAAGAATTGAACTTTAGACAAAAATTTAATTAACCCAAAAATACTTGCTTCTTTTGGAAGATGTTTTTGTGTACCTGCCCAAGTTTTTGTCTACTTTCAGGTCTGGGTCTACATGATAGCTGCCTACTTGTGTGTGAGCTTTATGCTGTTTGTCATAGCAAGGTTCAGCCCTTACGAGTGGTGCAACCCGCATCCGTGTAACCCAGACACAGACGAGGTGGAGAATCAGTTTACTGTCATGAATAGTTTATGGTTCACAATTGGTTCTCTCATGCAACAAGGTTAGTGTCTCGTGCATACAAAATATTATTTGCAACAAAAGGTAGAGATAGTGAAATCATCATAAGCGATTAGTGGCATGGTCATGAATGGTTAGTTAGTCTTGTCTTGATTGGTCAGTAGCTTTATCATGATTGGTCAGTGGCTTTGTCATGATTGGTCAGTAGCTTTGTCATGATTGGTCAGTAGCTTTGCCATGATTGGTCAGTGGCTTTGTCATGATTGGTCAGTGGCTTCGTCATAATTGGTTAGTGGGATTTTAGTGAATGGCTGGTGGTAAAATTGCATTTAATTATGACAGAATGCCAAAGTTAAGTGTGTAGCAATGTTATTATTAAAGTGAAATCAGTTCAAGGCCAAGGTCAACCTTATCATACACATTTTTTTAAAAAATAACAAAAAAGATATTTGGCCAAATACAAAAAAATTGTTTACATTTATTTTAATTTGAATACACATTTGAATTGTTGTACCACTTCAATAAGTGGCCATGACACACCAATGACCCACTGTGACACACCCGAACACACTGTGACACATCATGACACATTATGACACACCAAAAGAAAAAATTGTAGTTTCGTATGATGTAGGCCTAAATATGTTTGGCTCTAAAGGGGTAAATTTTTAAAATATATATATACATATTTAAATTCCAAAAATTATTTTTATGTATTATGGCTTGTCTTATCCTTAGTCTAAAATCTGGCCACTTGTTTTTTCACTCAGGTTGTGAAATTGCACCAAGAGCTTTATCCACCCGACTGGTTGCTGGCATGTGGTGGTTCTTCACACTCATCATGATTTCATCGTACACAGCCAACCTGGCAGCTTTCCTCACTGTGGAGAGAATGGTTTCAGACATCAACAGTGCTGAGGATCTGGCCAAGCAAAGTAAAGTTAAATATGGAACATTTGAAGGTGGCGCCACCATGGAGTTTTTCAAGGTGAGACGGGGTTGGTCTGGAGTGTAGCTTAACAGTCAAGTAAAATCCTGAATGTTGAATGGAGGTACACAAGAGGTATTGTCAAGCTCTAAATCATAATAGGTCTAAATAGGCCTTCTTTAAAAAGCCTTTAGAGTAGGCCTTCATTTAAAGGCCTTCAGAATAGGCCTTCATTAAAAAGCCTTCAGAGTAGAGCTTTATAATAGGCCTGCTTTGAAATTATTTATTGTTCTACAACTTTAACAAGAATAACTTCAGACAATTACCACTGATATGACAGATACGTTAGATATGATAGATAATGTATATATGACAGAAAGGACAAATATGACAGATATGACATATAGAAGAGATATGACAGATATTACAATTAAAACAGGCATGACAGATAAAACAGATATGACAGATCTCACAGATATGACAGATATGATAGATACAACAGATATGGCAGATAGGATGGATTTGATCAATACGACAGATAGGACAGAATTCATTATTTTTAAATTTATACTTCTTACTATGTTAAATTTTAAGCCATCTGAATATTATTTTTAGAACAATAAGCTGACCCTATATATTTTAGAACCATAAGCTGACCTCTATATTTTTAGAACAATAAACTGACCCTCTACGCTGGAATGTGGGACTTCATGAACAGAACAGCTGAATCAAGTTTTGTCAAGAATTTAACGCAGGCAGTTGACAGGGTGAAGAAAGGAGATTATGCATACATCACAGAGTCGACCACTGTTGAGTTTGTTATACACAGGTAACTAGAACCCAATGACCCAGGCTAAAATAAAATGTTATGGTCTCACAAATCTGCCATCCGCATTAGCTAGCTTAACAAGACTGGTAAGTCTGTGCACCCAAACTCATTTTAGCCTAAGTAACTTTAATTGTCTTGGTATAATGATAGTGGATGGCTACCTAATTATTCAATGTCTAGATATAATGCTAGTCGACAGCTACCTAATTATTCAATGTCTTGGTATAATGCTAGTCGACAGCTACCTAATTATTCAATGTCTTAGTATAATGCTAGTGGACAGCTACCTAATTATTCAATGTCTGGGTATAATGCTAGTCGACAGCTACCTAATTATTCAATGTCTTAGTATAATGCCAGTGGACAGCTACCTAATTATTCAATGTCTTGGTATAATGCTAGTCGACAGCTACCTAATTATTCAATGTCTTAGTATAATGCTAGTGGACAGCTACCTAATTATTCAATGTCTGGGTATAATGCAAGTGGACAGCTACCTAATTATTCAATGTCTAGTTTATATGCTAGTGGATAGCTACCTAATTATTCAATCTAGGTATAATGCTAGTGGATAGAAACCTAATTATGCAATGTCTGGGTATAATGCTAGTGGACAGCAACCTAATTGTTCAATGTCTGGACACCTCTTTTCCCTTAATCCCAGGAATTAGAATTATCAAAAATTAAAATATATTTTAAATATGTGAATTTATTGGATAATAGAAATATAATAATAATAATAATAATAAAAAAGTTTATTTGAAAAACACGCTTCATCCCCAAAAGCTCAAAGCGCGGTACAAAGTCAACCATATTAAAAAGAGAAATAAAAACAATCTAAAATTTACCACATTTAAAAAACAGACGCAAAAATATAAAACTACATACGAGCCTACCAAGTCAAAGTCTTTCATCCCATTTCAAACATAAGCAACACAAGCCAATATACATGAACTGAAAAAAGATGGTAGATAGCATCACCCCAGAAGGTGTTTGCGAAATAGATGTGTTTTTAAATTGGTTTTAAAGGACTCCAGGGTCTGGCTGTTTCTGTGAGCGACTGGAAGGGCGTTCCAAATTGTTTGGCCGGCAAATGCAAAAGTGTGCTTTCCTTAAGTCAAATATATATAGATGACATTCCCTTGTAACATCTCTTTAGATGACATTCATTCCCATTTAGCATCTCTTTAGATGACATTCCCATGTAACATCTCTTTAGATGACATACACCTGTAACATCTCTTTATTTGCAGGAACTGTGATCTTATGAAAGTTGGAGGGCTGTTAGATTCAAAAGGTTACGGTTTTGCTACTCCACAGGGTAAGACTGGTGAAAATATCTTGTATGAACTATTTCAAAATTATTGACAAATGAATTGTTAAAGAAATTACTATACTCTTAATTTGTTTTTTGTTTCGTGTGTTAAAGATTTCCTTGTTACTGTGTTACAATATTTTAAACCACTTCCCCACAATCATTGTTTAAAATGTTGAAGTTAAACATCGTATAATTTTTTTTGCACTCGTCTCTTTGTTCCCCACTACAGCGTAGAATTACTATGTCCTTTTTTGCACTCATCTCAAGGTTCTCCACTACGTGAATACCTGACGGAGGAAATCTTGAGGTTAAAAGAAAACCAGGTCATTGACGAGCTCTACACCAAGTGGTGGCAGAAGGAGCTAGGAGGAGGCAAATGCGAAGCCGACAAGAGCTCCATTTCGGGCAGCGCCACAGAGCTTGGTGTGGAGAACGTGGGTGGCGTGTTTGTGGTGCTCATGGGTGGTGTCACTGTGGGGTTCTTTGTGTCACTCTGTGAGTTTATATGGAAAGCAAGAAAAAATGCCAAAAAGGACAAAGTGAGTAATTATTTTGCCACATTATGCTCTCACAAAGACATAAAGGAGGTAGAAAATTTAATGCTTGTAATATTGATTAAAAATTTGTTTAAGTTTACGGAAATATAATAATTTTGTTTGAAATAACAATTTTTAAATAATTTGTCTTGATTAATCAAGGAAAAAGGTTTTCTTTAAAGATTGAGTTAAGATTTGTTCTTGACCAGAAATTTTTTTTAAAATTATCAAAATTTAGATATCTCTATTTTGTTAACTAGTAGAAAAATATTTTGGAAGTTAATTACTTTAAAAAAAAACACAAAAAAAAACAAACATAATTGGAATCAAAACAACTTTTTAAATTTGTATTTTTCCAGCAAACACTGTGCTCAGAAATGTCAGAAGAGTTTCGATTTGCAGTTCATTGTTTGGGATCTAAGAAAAGCAAAAAAAAAAGTGAAGAGGAGATAACAGATAATGGGCTACAGTTCATGCCCTTGACAGGTTACAGGCAGAATTCACAAGGGAAGGAAGTCTATGCATGATCTAGACATTACCTTCTTTTTTTGTTTTTGTTTTATGTAAACCAAAAACCACTCGGAGTAACAGTTCTTAGAACATCCCAAGATTCCCAGGCGATTGCATTTTTTATTTTTAAATATAGTTCTTTCCCCACAGTTTAGTAGCGTTCATTAATGTGTCAATTTAATTTCGTTCATAAATTGCGATGTATTTTTAAAATTGACATTTTCAAATTTCAATCTATTCAAAATAATCATTCATGTGTAGATTATTTAAAACTTTTTTTTTTTCTACATCAAAGATATTAGCCATAAAATTTACTGTACAAGAACTATCACACGCTGGAATTAGCTCCTGAATGTGAGGATAAGACAAACACTGCTCTCTATTGTGTGTTTGTAAATTCACTATTGAGTGTTTGCTTTCTGGTGAATTGAAAGATTTATTTGCAAACCAAGACTATAAAGGCAGCATGTCTGTTTCATTATTCTGTCTTAAATAGTCTTGTCATTAATTTGAAAATAAAATTAAGTCTTAGGTCTATTTGAGTGTTTTGGCCAAACAAAGATTTTTTTATCAAATTTGAACAGAGTGTACATGTTGCTTTCAAAATTTTTTTTTTTAAATCTTGAGAATGGAAAGGGGCCATCCATATATTATGTACACAAAAAAGTCACATTTTCATAGCCCCATCCCAACTGTTGAAGTAGTAACATTTTAGACACCTTCCTATGTGTATTTGAGACAGGCATGGTTCACCCCATACACACCTTAACAGACATTTATTTATGTATAGACATGGTGTACAAGTCTATTTAATGATGTGGCAAATTACATCACATGCACAGAAACCTACAAAGCCAAGGAAAACTATAAAGTCAAGGAAAACTACAAAGCCAAGGAAACCTACAAAGTCTAGGAAACCTATAAAGTCAAGGAAACCTATAAAGTCAAGGAAACCTATAAAGTCAAGGAAACCTATAAAGCCACAAAACCTACAAAGTCAAGGAAACCTATAAAGCCAAGGAAACCTATAAAGTCAAGGAAACCTTTAAAGTCAAGGAAACCTTTAAAGTCAAGGAAACCTACAGAGTCAAGGAAAACTATAAAGCTGAGGAAAACTATAAGGCCAGATATAAATAAAGCTGTGACTAGTCTAATATTACTGTTGTGATATCTTGAAATATAATACACTGCAGTGATATTAATTAGAAATCATGAACTTCACAGATATTTAATGTCAGTAAGTGGCAGTAAGTAGTACATTAAAATTGGCTAGGATTTTAGAATAATTACTGCAGAAAAGAATTCTTTTTACTGTTTCCACACACACCCTGGTGAAGCTGTACCCAAAATCAACCAGGCCTTTTCTCATTGTGTATGTAATATATGGATTGCTCCAAAGATGGTTGTCTTTATTTTGTGATTGTACTACCTGATTGTACTACCTGATTGTACTACCTGATTGTACTACCTGATTGTACTACCTGATTGTACTACCTGATTGTACTACCTGATTGTACTACCTGATTGTACTACCTGATTGTACTACCTGATTGTACTACCTGATTGTACTACCTGATTGTACTACCTGATTGTACTACCTGATTGTACTACCTGATTGTACTACCTGATTGTACTACCTGATTGTACTACCTGATTGTACTACCTGATTGTACTAGGTTACTCACTTTATCTGGAATTTTTTTCTGTACGTTTTTTAATTTGATCCTCTAGAGCAGTGATTCCCAACCTGAGCAATGTGTACCCCTTAGGATACCGCATGGGGGTATGCAAAAATTATATTGATATTGGCCAAAAGCAGCGAACACCTGCATATATTTCAATTTTTAGCATTAAATTATCTACACATTTACCAACAAAATTTTAAAAAATAATAAACTAAATATTAATGAGAAAAACATATTGTATTACTGTCAAATCTTTATAGTTTTTATTGGTTATTTCCCCTATTTATGACCACTGTAATTTTTTTTTTTTAATAGTGAAATAAACTAGAATAGAAATTAAAAGCCAAATGTTATTAGTTTCATTGGATTATTTTGATCATCAATTTTTGTTAGTGATGAGTTGGAGTAAGGGAAGGGGAAGGTACTCATAAATGAAAATTCTAATCAAGGGGTAACACAAGGAAAAAAAAAGGTTGAGAACCATATGTCTAGAGGACCTAAGAAGAATATATTATAAGAGAATTGTGTAGTTTTGTCAAGTTAATTTTTTTTTAAATTGGCCAATTCCTTTCATATGTCCTGCCTAAATGTTTGCTGTCAGAATGTTACAAGCAAGGTGGTTTGGAGATATTCCCTGAAATGTTTATTGCAATCAAAATGAAATCATATACCTTGTCATTAGTGTGCCTTATAATGCAGATTTTAATATTTAAACCACACTGCAGGAAAGTGTTGTAATGATCACAGTGACTGCCCTTGTATTGACATGAAATCAGTTGTATCATTTTCTCATCTCATAATATCATGATACTGTACGCCTAAGATTATTTTTGTCTAATCTTGTAGTTGCCATTAAAATAACAACAATTTTACAGTTTAGCTGTATCGATGGTGAGTCCCCTTATTTTCCATTTTTTTTTATTCCATGGAAGTGGACCCCACTTGATATCGTCTTTGACTCAGGTAGGTCATTTTACTAGCAGTGGCTTCTTCTCTCGTTTTGATGACCTCTGGTCCACTTCAACCATTGAGTTTTCTTGTTTCACTATGTTGACCCTATTTCATCTGAGCTCTCCTGTAAAAAAATATCTTTCCTTTTTTATTAGCCCACAACCAAGTTGCCATCTGTAGCTAGTATTATGTACACACACAAAGAAAAAAATTCCATAATATTTAAGGCTTCTGTGTAAAAGTTTTATGGTATTTTTTAGATGCTAACAACTGCAGTTTTATCATGAATAGTATCTTACTTGAGATTAGTAATCTTTGCATTAAAAAATAATTAAATTTTCTAATTTCTCAAGCTTTTTCATACATTCATTTTTTTCCTTGCCATAATTCAGGTTGACCACTAAGTCAGGTTGACCAATAAGTCAGGTTGACCAATAAGTCAGGTTAACATTAAAATATATTGAAACAAATAATTTGGAATAATACAATTTAAATGAGTTAAAATTTTAAATTATGGTGAAAAGGATTCTGTTTGTTACCAACAGCAATGGTACAAGAGTATCAGTTTGTTACCAACAGCAATGTTACAAGAGTATCTGTTTGTTACCAACAGCAATGTTACAAGAGTACCTGTTTGTTACCAACAGCAATGTTACAAGAGATCTGTTTGTTACCAACACCAATGTTACAAGAGTATCCGACTTTTTAATGACATTTATAGGAGAGAAAAGTACCTTCAACCTGTTGCAAATGGACAGCATTCATTTGTTAAGTCTTTGAAAGCAGGACTAACAACTCTACGATTATTTATTTTGCAGAAGTATCATTCAATTCATTCGTTAAGATTTGTGCGCCAGTAGGCACATGAGTCTACATCTTTCTGTGTTCTGTGCTATCTCAAAATCTACTTTCCATTCAAGCTCTTGGTGTGTACATAATATCACATAGTGGAACCTACAACACTAAATTTCCTGTGCTATCTCTAAATCTACTCTCCATTCAAGCACTTGGTGTGTACATAATATCATATAGTTGAACCAACAACACTAAATTTCCTGTGCATAATGTTGTATTCGTATGGTCCTATGAATGTTTCATAGTTCAAATTCATTATGATATCTAATAAAAATTTATTGACTTTTTTTTATCTTTGTTTTCTTTAGTGTACTTGTTATCTTGTGCTATTTTCTAGTGCTGTATGGGCACCATTGTCTACTGCTATGTAGGCACTATAGTCTAGTGCTATGTAGGCACTACTGTCTTGTGCTATGGGGGCACAATTGTCTAGTGTTATAAGGGCACTAGTGCTAGGTGCTTATTGACAATTATAATGCTTCCTCTGCCAGTACAATATTTTAATATTTGGTTTTTCAGATCATATTTTGTCCTTGCACCAATGACCTTAACCTTAATAATAATAATACTAAAGTTTATTTGAAAAACACGCTTCATCCCCAAAGGCTCGAAGTGGGGTACAGTCAACCATGTTTAAAAATCTATAATTTACCATATTTAAAGCAAACAAAACACTACAAAAACTAATTACAAGCATACCAAGTCAAAGTCTTTCTACCCATTTCAACCCTAAGCAACACAGCCAATATGCATTAACTGAAAAATGTGTTAGACAACATCCTCCCAGAAGGTGTTTTTGGAAATAGATGTCTTTAAATCAGTTTGAAAGGACTCCAGTGTCTTGTTGTTTCTGAGAGCAACCTTGCTATCTAAATGAATTCAGTTCTGCTTTCTTCACATTAAGTTTCACTCTTGATAATTACAACAATAACGAATGAACCCACATTTGTTTAGTAACGTTTACTTCCATCAATCATGTCAAAAATATTTACAAAATCAATATTCTAAATTAATGAACAGTGTAAGTTGGTTGAAAATGTATCACTTATCATAGGAGGTGTGGTACAGGTCACATGACTGGTACAGGTCACATGACTGGTAAAGGTCACATGACTGGTAAGGTCACATGACTGGTACAGGTCACATGACTGGTACAGGTCACATGACTGGTACAGGTCACATGACTGGTACAGGTCACATGACTGGATATCAATGCTTTCATGAAGGAGTCTTACTACAACAAACATACATTTTATTATTACGCTAGTGACATCCACCATCAGGATAAGTCCTACTTTCAGTGTGGGAAATTATCTGAGATACTTGCCATCCATCTCACTCTCCATTCACTCACACCTTCCACCCACCCACACCTTCCAATCAATTCCCACCCTCCATCCACTCCCACCTCCCATACACTCCCACCTTCCATCCACTCCCACCTTCCACCCACTCCCACCTTCCATCCATTCCCATCCACTCCCACCTCCCATACACTCCCACCTTCCATCCACTCCCACCTTCCATCCATTCCCACCCACTCCCACCTCCCACCCCCTCCCACCTTCCACCCACTCCCACCTTCCACCCACTCCCACCCCCTCCCACCTCCCATCCACTCCCTCTTTCCATCCACTCCCACCTTCCACCCACTCCCACCTTCCATCCATTCCCATCCACTCCCACCTCCCATACACTCCCACCTTCCATCCACTCCCACCTTCCATCCACTCCCACCTTCCATCCATTCCCATCCACTCCCACCTCCCATCCACTCCCACCTTCCATCCACTCCCACCTTCCATCCACTCCCACCTTCCATTCACACCTTGCACCCGCTCACACCTTTTGTCTGCTCATACAATTCAACCTTCCTTCTACTCTGCTCTGCCATCATTTATCAACACAGTTCTGATTGGACTACTTCATAATTCCATTCCTTGCTGGTGAGATCAGTCAGGCAATCAATGTTCTAAAATGCTAACTAGAACATTTATAAAAGAAATAATCCCCTTCAGCTGATAGACATAAACACACATGATGGCTGGAGAGCTACGTAATATAAACCAATAAATTACTTTCATTTTTATTAGAAAATAACTTACTCAAATCAAGTGATAAAAAGCACACATAAATATTTAACAAAATAAAACTATAACACTTACAAAATATGAGACAGGAGTATGTGAGTGCTCAGTGTTGGGTGGTACAGCTATTTGTACTTATGTTGGCTGGTACAACTATTTGTACTTACGTTGGGTGGTACAGCTATTTGTACTTATGTTGGGTGGTAAAACTATTTGTGCTTGGAGGAAGTTATAACTAATCATATTTTTGTACAGTTTGTGATTTCAATAAGATTCAGTAGTTAATAAAATGTGCATATTACAATGAGTGAAGTTTCATAGACATGAGATTCATAAAATAGATTTTTTAGACAAGAACATTCATACAATAGATTATTGCACAAAAAGATTCATACAATAGAAATTTTAGACAAGAATATACATACCATAGAATTTATTGACTAAAAGATTCATACAATAGACTGTACAGACAAGAGGATTCATACAATAGAATTTATAGACAAAAAGATTCATATAATAGACTATAGACAATAAGATTCATACAATAGTATTTATAGACAAGAACTCCATGCTATAGACTTTGCATTTTCTAACACAAATAATTATTTTATTACTCCATATTAATTTGATGTTGATATCATTTAATGTCAAAATGTGAAAAGATGTGAGTGTCATAGCATTCAACTTCCTGAGACGTAACAATGCAAATACATCAATGACATCATTAAAGTAACATTTCATTGTATTACAGTTAAAACACTGCTTCACTTGAAAAGATTCTGGCTTCACCAATGGGTTATTTATTTTATAATGAATGTCATTTTCTCACAACGTTGAGAAGACAAGCAGAAAAAATGAATAATTCAGATTTAATTATGTTAGTTGAGATCAGCTCCAACTATTCACTGACTGTGTATAGAGATTTACTCTCAGCTTCTATGGGGCCATCAGAATATTGAAGCACTAATTATAACCTATACAAATCATATCATCTACAGCTAGTGTTCATATGTATTAATAAATAAGCAATTAGAAATAATCAGTCCAGTTTCCAAAAACTATGATTGTATTTGGCTCATATGTTTGGCTCATGTGTTTGGCTTGTATGTTTGGCTAATGTATTTGGCTCATATGTTTGGCTCATGTGTTTGGCTTGTATGTTTGGCTAATGTGTTTGGCTCGTATGTTTGGCTCATGTGTTTGGCTCATGAGTTAAGCTCGTATGTTGACTGACTACCTACAGTTTAGATTTGTGTGAACTTAGCCATGTTTGTCTTATGGTTCCAAGTTTTTCTTGGAAAAAGTTGAAGCAAATAAAATAATCTTTTTCTTCATTGTTTTTGTTGTTTTTTATTCATGATCTTCTGACATTATTTTCCTTTCATGATACTCTCCAAACCATCACAAAAGCTTTCCTTAACCATGAAGTGAAGAGACCCATTTTAAAAATCTCAATATTAATTTCCTTTTAAGCATACAGGTAATTTGGAACTGTACGCATTTGTTCTAACAAAATAACTTTTAAATGCCATGAAATCTTATCTGCATCCCTTCACATCCAGGTTTGAATCTTATTTTGTATTTTTGGCTGAGGTGTTGATTTAAAACTGTGGCCAAATTGATGTTGGCTATGACTATGTTGCCAGCCATCTAATCATCTTTGGTGAGATATTCCTGCAGATCATCTACACACCTAGAGCATGGTACCAGCTACACAGCTAGAGTATGGTGTCAGCTACACACCTAGAGCATGGTACCAGCTACACAGTTAGAGCATGGTGTCAGCTACACACCTAGAGCATGGTACCAGCTACACAGTTAGAGTATGGTGTCAGCTACACACCTAGAGCATGGTACCAGCTACACAGTTAGAGCATGGTGTCATCTACACACCTAGAGCATGGTACCAGCTACACAGAGCATGGTGTCAGCTACACACCTAGAGCATGGTTCCAGCTACACAGCTAGAGCATGGTGTCAGCTACACACCTAGAGCATGGTACCAGCTACACAGTTAGAGTATGGTGTCAGCTTCACACCTAGAGCATGGTACCAGCTACAAATCTAGAGCATGGTGTCAGCTACACACCTAGAGCATGGTACCAGCTAAACAGCTAGAGCATGGTGTCAGCTACACACCTAGAGCATGGTGTCAGCTACACAGCTAGAGCATAGTGTCAGCTACACAGCTAGAGCATGGTATCAGCTACACAGCTAGAGCAACTCTTAGAAAATGACAATCAACTGAATTTTATTCTTGGAGAGCAACATAAATATTCTATTACAAATAACCTTTAAATATTTTTTTTTAAAATTTCATTATCAAGCCACCATGATGAAAATGAGAAATGAATAATGAAACTGTCCATATATAGGTTGATGTCTCAGTATCACTTTGAAATAAGTCAAAATGATCACACATCACATGATAAAGCCATTGTATCACAATACATGGAGTTATTGTAGCTGCAGTCTTCACAATCAATGGATTTAGAATTTAAAAAAATGATTCACGTTTATGGCATGTTATTGTAACATGATGGCAATGATTCTTCTGAATGGATAACAGCTACATGACTATATCATAGTTACCTCTCTTGACTGTCAGGGTATGGCACAGTGTCTGAACGACTTTCATTGATTTAATTGGTAATGTATCTGGAAGTGCATTCACCATGGTCCAGTGCCTTCACCATGGTTCATCATTCCATTTTTAAATGCTCTATAATATTTGAATAATATATAAATAAATATTGAGTCACATGGTCGGATTATCTGTGTTCTCCAGAGTCCTAGTCTGCTGTCCAGATCACAAAACGGGCACGAAATTTATCACTGCCAATTCAAAGAATACTTAGCACAATGTGTGACGCTCTGCAAGCGGAGTGCACTCACCAACAAAGAGGACCAAAGGAGAGTTCTCTTCTTCATGAAAATCTTGTTTGATGTCAAGAATTGAAATATCTGTGGCCTCGTTTCAAATAGACTATACTTTGAGTTCTTATTGCTCAGCTGGGGGAGAGCCCCAAAACTAATGAAGCTCTCATTATTCCTGTAGTTGAGAGGACACCCACCCCCCCTGATCAAGTATTGATGCTCTTTCCCTCTTCTGTTAAACAATTTGATTATGTTGAAGAAAAAGATTATGTGACTTAATGTGTGACTCATCATGTGGCTTATCACGTGACTCATCATGTGACTTATCACGTGACTCATCATGTCAGGCTCAGGTCAAATTTCTCATTCTTATTCTTCCGCTACTCCACGGTGTGTTTCCTTTGCCAATTGTTGTTACAAGACGAAACTGTCGGTGCGATGAAACTGTCAGTGGGACGAAACTGTCAGTGTGATGAAACTGTCAGTGAATTCAGCAAGAAATAACCAGTGCTACTTTATTTCATCCATGTCATAGTCTTATCGCCAAGGAAACTGTCAACTGAATCTCATGAAATTAAAGTTGTTGTTGACTGCTGTGAACTGGAGCAATCATGGACATGGCACACACTATCAGATGAGTGGGAATGTGGACATGGCACACACTGTCAGATGAGTGGGAATCGTCTCTGATGGCACATTGTCATACATTGGTGTCTCTAGAGTCAATATGTAGCTAGTCTCTGGCGGCACACTGTCATACCCTGTTGCCCTTGTAATCAACATGTTGGTATTCTATGATGGCACACTGTCATACATGGGTGCCCCTGTAGTCAACATGTTGGTAGTCTCTGGCGGCACACTGTCATACATCGGTGCCCCGATGGTAGTATCTGGCGGCACACTGTCACACCTCGTTATCGCTGTAGTCAACATGTTGGTAGTCCCCATTGAAGTCTCGGGTGTGGCTGATCTCTGGTCTGAATTCAGTCTCATATCTCACTGTGTTGGACCGTGTTGTTGAAGGCACTGCAGACGGGGATTTCTTGGTGGGTCGGAGTTGGACAATACCATTGGGTGGTGACTCCGGCCCTATTTCCTGGGAAGAACAGATCAGACAAAGTGGTTTAATTATTGAAAAAAAATACCGTTTTAAGGTCTGACCTCTATCCTGTGCCATGGGCATAATTTAACAACCCATGTAAGGTCTGACCTCTATCCTGTGCCATGGGCATAATTTAACAACCCATGTAAGGTCTGACCTCTATCCTGTGCCATGGCCATAATTTAACAACCCAGGTAAGGTCTGACCTCTATCCTGTGCCATGGCCATAATTTAACAACCCATGTAAGGTCTGACCTCTATCCTGTGCCATGGGCATAATTTAACAACCCATGTAAGGTCTGACCTCTATCCTGTGCCATGGCCATAATTTAACAACCCATGTAAGGTCTGACCTCTATCCTGTGCCATGACCATAATTTAACAACCCATGTAAGGTCTGACCTCTATCCTGTGCCATGGCCATAATTTAACAACCCATGTAAGGTCTGACCTCTATCCTGTGCCATGGCCATAATTTAACAACCCATGTAAGGTCTGACCTCTATCCTGTGCCATGACCATAATTTAACAACCCAGGTAAGGTCTGACCTCTATCCTGTGCCATGGGCATAATTTTTTGTTTAAATAAATCCATTTCAGATTTTTAGCCCAATTTATTATGATATTTCTTTATCAGAATTTGTTTCTTTAACATGTTTGCTTTCCTTGTATATGTCTAACAAGTTAAGTATCATTGCAGGCTTCGACAATTATATCAATCATTTCAAAAAAAAGAAAATTAAATTAAATTTAATTTCATTGTTAGAATAAGCTTAACAATTGACAAGATGTAAAACTCTCACTAAGGTGATTTTGAAATAGTCTTACATGACGTGTGAAAAATAATGAAATATAACACACTGACACAGAGAAGGCACATGGACACACAAATAGTCACACAAACACAGTGAATCAGGCACCACACACAGAAACACAGGCACACACACACAGACACAGGTTAGGAAACTCCAGAAGAAATATGAAATATGAATATATTTTTGCTGTTGAAGTCTTCCCCTGAGATGTGTCCTACATAACATCATCTAAACTGACCTGTGTGCTACATAACATCATACTAACTGACCTGTGTGTAACATAACATCATCTAAATTGACATGTCTGCTACATAGCATCATCCAAACTGACCTGTAACATAACATCATCTAAACTGACCTGTGTGCTACATAACATCATCTAATCTGACCTGTGTGTAACATAACATCATCTAAACTGACCTGTGTGCTACATAACATCATCTAAACTGACCTGTGTGCTACATAACATCATCTAAATTGACCTGTGTGTAACATAACATCATCTAAACTGACCTGTGTGCTACATAACATCATCTAAATTGACCTGTGTTCTACATAACATCATCTAAATTGACCTGTGTTCTACATAACATCATCTAAATTGACCTGTGTTCTACATAACATCATCCAAACTGACCTGTGTTTAACATAACATCATCTAAACTGACCTGTGTGCTACATAACATCATCCAAACTGACGTGTGTGCTACATAGCATCATCCAAACTGACCTGTGTTTAACATAACATCATCTAAACTGACCTGTGTTTAACATAACATCATCTAAACTGACCTGTGTGCTACATAACTTCATCCAAACTGACCTGTGTGCTACATAGCATCATCCAAGCTTACCTGTGTGCTACATAACATCATTCAATACGACCTGTGTGCTACATAACATCATTCAATACGACCTGTGTGCTACATAACATCATTCAATACGACCTGTGTGCTACATAACATCATTCAATACGACCTGTGTGCTACATAACATCATTCAATACGACCTGTGTGCTACATAACATCATTCAATACGACCTGTGTGCTACATAACATCATTCAATACGACCTGTGTGCTACATAACATCATTCAATACGACCTGTGTGCTACATAACATCATTCAATACGACCTGTGTGCTACATAACATCATTCAATACGACCTGTGTGCTACATAACATCATTCAATACGACCTGTGTGCTACATAACATCATTCAATACGACCTGTGTGCTACATAACATCATTCAATACGACCTGTGTGCTACATAACATCATTCAATACGACCTGTGTGCTACATAACATCATTCAATACGACCTGTGTGCTACATAACATCATTCAATACGACCTGTGTGCTACATAACATCATTCAATACGACCTGTGTGCTACATAACATCATTCAATACGACCTGTGTGCTACATAACATCATTCAATACGACCTGTGTGCTACATAACATCATTCAATACGACCTGTGTGCTACATAACATCATTCAATACGACCTGTGTGCTACATAACATCATTCAATACGACCTGTGTGCTACATAACATCATTCAATACGACCTGTGTGCTACATAACATCATTCAATACGACCTGTGTGCTACATAACATCATTCAATACGACCTGTGTGCTACATAACATCATTCAATACGACCTGTGTGCTACATAACATCATTCAATACGACCTGTGTGCTACATAACATCATTCAATACGACCTGTGTGCTACATAACATCATTCAATACGACCTGTGTGCTACATAACATCATTCAATACGACCTGTGTGCTACATAACATCATTCAATACGACCTGTGTGCTACATAACATCATTCAATACGACCTGTGTGCTACATAACATCATTCAATACGACCTGTGTGCTACATAACATCATTCAATACGACCTGTGTGCTACATAACATCATTCAATACGACCTGTGTGCTACATAA
>CAXITT010000013.1:1587672-1643391 GCA_964033795.1 Lymnaea stagnalis | reverse complement strand
ATTATGCCCTACAGTAACATTATGCCCTACAGTAACATTATGCCCTACAGTAACATTATGCCCTACAGTAACATTATGCCCTACAGTAACATTATGCCCTACAGTAACATTATGCCCTACAGTAACATTATGCCCTACAGTAACATTATGCCCTACAGTAACAGTATGCCCTACAGTAACATTATGCCCTACAGTAACATTATGCCCTACAGTAACATTATGCCCTACAGTAACATTAATGCTCTGCTTGAAGATGATTTCCTAATTATAAATAATGTCCCACTTGCAAATGAGGTCTTACTTTAAGATGCTGTCCTACTTTTAAAGGATATCCTACTAGTAAATAATGTTCTTCTAGTAAATGATGTCCTAATTGTAAATTATGTCCTACTTGTAAAAGATATCCTACTTGTAAATGATATCCTACTTGTAAATTGTATGCTACTTATAAATTATGTCCTATTTATCTACTATACCCACCTGTAAATGATGGCTGTGACTGCTATGTGGTTTCCCTTCCCTGCAGTCCTGGCACCGGCTCTTGAACTTGTTCTTGGGTCGCTTGGAGGCACCAGTGCATCGTATAGCAAACCTGAGCTCCTCAGCCATTTCGTTACACAGAGATTGCTGAAATATGGGGCCAGGTTTTAACGGGGGCATTGGTATGTGGGAGGTCAAAGATGGACGATTCGAAATCACCTCAATTGATAAACCTGGTGAGTTTTTTCATCCATTTTTGGGATGTTCTTTTTCTACACTTTCTGGCTGCATTTCATCATTGTGACATGTTTCATCATTGTGACATGTTTCATCATTGTGACACGTTTCATCATTGTGACACGTTTCATCATTGTGACATGTTTCATCATTGTGACATGTTTCATCATTGTGACATGTTTCATCATTGTGACATGTTTCATCATTGTGACATGTTTCATCATTGTGACATGTTTCATCAGTGGCATAGGAGGGGGGTGCATCGAGGGGACCACCCCCGTGCGCGACTTTTTCTTTATACTCATTTATTTTCAGGGGTGACAGTTTAAGTTGATTGCTGAGTTCTTTTGTATGGTCTGGGGCTCCAAAAAATTAGGTCCGCCATGGCTGGCATGAACCCCAGCTGCGCGTCTGTGTTTTGTATTCAATGCCTCTGACGTCATGTTAATTTGACTTTAGTAAACTTCTGAGGTGAGCATGTTTACCCCACAATGAAGACTTTTGTGGAGATCTGGTTAACGACAAATGTCTGGTTATACAATACACATTTCCTTACTGACTGAGCCACCCATCCACACAATACAAGTGTATAGTCTGAATTTCTTAATTTTCAACTACCACCGTGCATTAATATATGCTGCACTATTAAATACATGCATCACCATTCAATATATGCAGAACCATTAAATATGTATTGTTCCTTTATTCATGGATTAATCACCTTATCTTCATAGGCATTTTCCTTGGACTTGTAGATGAATTCAATAATAGCCACAATGACAGCCAGGGCCAGACCCACCAGGAGCACGACAAAGATCCCTCCGACATTCTCGACACCCAGGGCGTTAGCCTTGGACTCTTTAGTGTCCTCCCTGAGGAAAGTCATCACGACCGGTTGGAATCAAAGCCAGTTCAATAAAAATCATATTTATTCAATACTGATCTAGCAACCACCTGTTTAATTATAGCACTGCCCGCCCCCTTTCGCCCCCCCCCCCGATTGATTAGTCAAATGAAGAAGATAAGCATGCAGCGTTGTACCTGATACATGTTCCGGTATCCTTCCACCATTTGTTGTACAGTACCCCCTGTTTAATTATAGCCCTGCCCGCCCCCTTTCGCCCCCCCCCCCGATTGATTAGTCAAATGAAGAAGATAAGCATGCAGCGTTGTACCTGATACATGTTCCGGTATCCTTCCACCATTTGTTGTACAGCATCTGTATTTTGCCGGCCTCTTGTAACTCTAGAATGGCCATGGACAACTTGTCTCTGTAGGGAGAATCTGGGAGAGAAAGTGTAGCGTGGTCATGTAGGCATTGTGCTTCTCAAATCAAATTCGTTCATGCGTCATAATCTGATTAAAAACTTGACAAAAGTCCTGCGCCAAAAACGACGTCAACCTTAATCCAAGCTGGTCTATCGTCTGGTCGTACACTAATTCAAACACGTATAGCGCAGCGCTTTACTGACCCAGCACACACGCTTTTCACTGCACAGTAGAATGTACCCAGACGGCAAGTGCCCAACTAAAAGCACGCACTCAAAGTCAGTCTGCAACATCGGTTCTCAGCCTGTGGATCGTGACCCATTTGGGGGTTGAACGTCGCTTACACAGGGGCCGCCTAAGACTACTTGAGAACACTTTATAAAGTAGCAACGAAAATAATTTTATGGTTGGAGATCACCACAACACCATAAGCTTTATTGAAGGGCCTCTGAATTAAGAAGTTTTAGAATCACTGGTCTAGAATCTACGTCACAGGTACATACAACACATCACAATTACGTCACAAGCATCATGGCGTGAAAAAAAAAAAAAGGTTAATCAGTCAAACGGACACACAAGACAAACGGACACACAAGACAAACGGACACACAAGACAAACCAAGCACAATACAACAGCAGATTCTGTGCGCAACATTTAAAATACAATCCACATACTGGACGAACAGCAAAGTTTAAGACAGATTTTATTTTGGACTTTGAAAACAACACAGCTTTCACGTGATCTTAAATCATTGTCCTAAAGAGATTTGGAATGTTTCTCTAGCTAGGGGATGAAATGCAAGTGCTCAGTAAACAAGTCCCAATGAACTAAACTATCACTCAAGTTCACCATAGAATACCACAGAAAGACACAACTCACTCATTGGTGGCCAATGCCACAGAAACGTACAACTAACTCATTGGTGGCCAATGCCACAGAAACGTACAACTCACTCATAGGTTTGCTTGTGCCACAGAAGCATACAACTCACTCATTGGTAGGCCTATGCCATAGCTCTTTGAATCCAATGTCCCTCCAACCTGCATGAGGTCGCAGTTTCTCTGCACCTGGTAGTCTATCATCAGATTCTCCATGAAGAAGGCGTAGTTGCCCTTCTTGACTTTAGCAATGCCTTCTGTGTAAGAATCGGACATGACATGGGGCCGGTCCTTCATGTAGGCGTACATGCGCTTGTAGGTGTCGATATTCGAGTCCTGCAAGGAAGGACATTCATTATGAACGATGCGTTACAATACACAAGTGCTTTTTTTTTTTTTTTTGTGGGGGGGGGGGGGGTCAATAATTGGGATGTGCTTCTTGGTATAGACGTTATGAAATAAAATGATTTCACAAGTTTTACTTCAAGAGAATTGGTTACCGGATATTTGATCAAAATTGATCGAACGGAAATTTGGTCGAATCTTTTTTTTAGTTCACACGTTAAACTTTTCGTGAAATTTCTTTTTGAACGCACTATACTATATACCATCGACGAAATTTCTTTCAAACAAATTTCCGGATACGTAGGGAATTCAGCCATCAAAGTCATATTTGAAAGGAAATTCTATCAAGTGTCATATTTAGACATGGTAATATTGTGAGACATGGTGAAATTTAGTGAGATATCATCATATATTATGATGAGGCACGGTGATATATGGCGAGAAATGGTGACATATAGTTAGATATGGTGATGTATGGTGAGACATAGTGATTCATGGTGTGACATGGGGAAACCAGGGTGGGGCATGGTTAGACTTGGTGAGACTAAGTGATTGGATTGTGAGACTAAGTGATGGATTGTGAGACTAGTTGTGGCATTGTGTGGCCCAAGTAGTAAGACATTTCATTAGGTCGATGTACAAGCAACAGTGAAAACTACAGTCCATGTCTGTTACTTGATGAATGCACTGTGTAATTGGGCAGCCTAATGTGCTGTGTGTGTCCTTTGATCTCAATTCTGTGTAATGTTTGACCCGAGGGGACAGACGCATTTGTCGGTAGCTTTAGATTTAGAGGCCCCTAGTTTTGGCCAGTTTTTTTGGATTTAGAAGCCCCAAGTTTTGACCAATATTTTCTTTTATTGAGGGGCCCTTAGCTTTGTCCAGTATTTTATATTGAGAGGCCCTAAGTTCCGGCTATTATTGTTCGATTGAAATGTCCTAAGCTTCCGATATTTTCACATTTATTTAAATGTAATGCATCCTTCGCAATACCAATATTCCTTGAGGAACAATTTTTCCCTTTGATAGGCAGCTGAAGATTGCCTTGGATTATATGACGAGTTTGTTTAAGCATAAACATAAAAAAGCCGCGATAAATAGGATTTCATATTTGAAATAAGTGCTAAGCCTGTGCAGAGACATTTGAAATAAGTGCTAAGCCCACACAGAGATATTTGAAATTGGGGCTAAGCCTGCACAGAGACATTTGAAATTAGGGCTAAGCCTGCACAGCGACATTAGAAAATAGTGCTGAGCCCTAACAGAGACATTTGAAATTAGTGCCAGGCCTGTACAGAGACATTTGAAATAAGTGCTAAGCCTGTACAGAGACATTTGAAATAAGTGCTAAGCCTGTACAGAGACATTTGAAATAAGTGCTAAGCCTGCACAGAGACATTTGAAATAAGTGCTAAGCCTGCACAGAGACATTTGAAATAAGTGCTAAGCCTGTACAGAGACATTTGAAATAAGTGCTAAGCCTGTATAGAGACATTTGAAAAAAGTGCTAAGCCCACACAGAAAAATTTGAAATTATTGATAATCCCGCACAGAGACATTTGAAAAAAGTACTATGCCTGCATTAAGACTTTTGAAATAAGTGCTAAGCCTGCATAGAGACATTTGAAATAAGTGCTAAGCCTGCACAGAGGCATTTGAAATAAAGGCTAAGCACCCAAAGATACATTAGAAATTAGTGCTAAGCCTGCACAGAGACATTTGAAAATAGTGCTGAGCCCTCACATAGACATTTGAAATAAAGGCTAAGCGAGCACAGAGACATTTGAAATAAGTGCTAAGACCACACAGACATTTGAGATAAGTGCTAAGCCCGCACAGAGACATTTAAATACGTGCTAAGCCACACAGAGACATTGAATTTCTTCATACCTATAACTGATAATCATTGTGCGATTAAGGAAAGTTGATATCAGTCGGGAGAGGGAAGGAGGAGCATCTGGCGGCATGCAATTTACGCATTTTGGCATACGTCAATCATTGAGACCTGTTTATAGTGCTGCACTTAACCATAGAGAAAAAAGTTAACTGTCTCTTAATCTTATTGTGTTTATACAAGAATCGTTGTTGAAAAATATATATTTAAAATTTTAATCTATTTACTTCGTTACATTTACTATAGATACGGAGAGAGCGATACAAAATGTTGGCAGTCACAAGAAAGCAAGCATAATTATAAATGTTGGCAGTCACAAGAAAACAAGCATAAATATAAATTTTGGCACTAATAAGAAAGGAAGTGTATTTATAAATGTTGGCAGTCACAAGAAAGCAAGTATAATTAAAATGATTATTGTTAACATCACTAGCTTCGATATCTTCTTTCTTTGTTTCATGGTTTTCAGTCGTTTCTTCAAAGGTATTGTTCACCTAACGAGCCAACATGTTTCAAACAACAGATTAATTTTGTTACAACTTATAATAGAATTGAATAACCGAAATTGACACTGGTAGCAAATAATAATAATAATTTTAAAAGCACCGATATCAGTGGGCAACAGGAAGTAGTGGCGCGGCTTAAAAGAAGGAGCGACCTTCGCTAGTAGCGATATTTCATTGGCATCAAGATGTTTCTAATTTTAAGAGTTACACAAATGATACCTTAGTTGTTTCTATACAAGAGTGGGGTTGTTTTTTTTTTGTGTGTCTCTATGGTTGTTTATAATTATATATACAACCATAGTTTGAAATCCACGAATAACCTTAAAGAGGTTGATCAAACGAATCGGTTTATCACAATTGTCCCGGCTGGATTGACTTGTGGCCGGTTTTACTTTCAGTTTGAAAGAGTTTGATCCATCTTGACCAAAATAATCTGATGTTAGTCTGATGTTAGTCTGATATTAGTCTGATGTTAGTCTGATGTTAGTCTGATGTTAGTCTGATGTTAGTCTGATGTTAGTCTGATGTTAGTCTGATGTTAGTCTGATGTTAGTCTGATGTTAGTCTGATGTTAGTCTGATGTTAGTCTGATGTTAGTCTGATGTTAGTCTGATGTTAGTCTGATGTTAGTCTGATGTTAGTCTGATGTTAGTCTGATGTTAGTCTGATGTTAGTCTGATGTTAGTCTGATGTTAGTCTGATGTTAGCCTGATGTGTTAATCATAATAATAATAATAATAAAGTTTATTTGAAAATCACGCGTCATCCCCAAAGGCTCGAAGTGCGTTACAAAATCAACCATATTAAAAGAGAAATGAAACAATCGATATTTTACCACGTTGAAATAGAAAACGCAACCTTGCAAAAACGACATACGAGAAAACCCATTCTAAGTCTTTCATCTCTCGTAACCATAAACAACACAGGCCAATATACATCTAGGTGATAATAGCTGTTAAAGATGGCAGACAACATCACCCCAGCAGGTGTTTGCGAAATAGATGTATTTTCAAATCGGATTTTAAGACTCCAGTGTCCGGCTGTTTCTGAGAGTGACAGGAAGGGCGTTCCACATTGTTGGGCCAGCAAATGCAAAAGTGCGCCTTCCTTAAGTCTCAAGGAGAACACGTGGTATCGAGAGTTTGCCACTATCGGATGAGCGGAGTTGTCTTGTGGAAACATAAGTCGTCATGAGCGCTTTGAGATAGAACGGCGGCAGTTCATGCAAGCAGCGGTAACACAGAGTTAAAACTTTGTACTCTATGCGAGCGCAGACAGGCAGCCAATGCAACTCTCTCAGAAATGTTTTATCATGGTCGAACTTGTGTTTGTGGGGAATAATTCGAGCCGCATTATTCTGTGCTTTTTTAAATTTTATCCAAGAGCGTAGCTGGAAGACCCACCATGAGAGCAGTGCAGTAGTCCATGCGTGATAGCCACGAATGCAGAGATCAGCCTCTTTGGTGCAACAAACGTAAAGATATGACTAAATGTTAGTCTCTGTACGTCTAATGGTAGTCTCACGTTAGTCCCATGCTAGTCCCATGTTAGTCCCATTGTAGTCTCATGTTAGTCTCCTGTTACTCCCATGCTAGTCTCGTGTTTGTCTCGTGTTAGTCTCGTGTTAGTCTCATGCTAGTCTCATGTTTGTCTTCTGTACATTGTTAAAATCAGAACGTGTTTGGTATCCAAAGCGATGTGTAATGTAACCGATGAGTCCACCGGAACATCAAGTTCACAGCTAGTCATATGTCATGTTTTGTACACGACAATGTCGACATGCAAATATCAAGTTCACAGCTAGTCATATGTCATGTTTTGTACACGACAATGTCGACATGCAAATATCAAGTTCACGGCTAGTCATATGTCATGTTTTGTACACGACAATGTCGACATGCAAATATCAAGCCTGGCCAAAATGTGCCGCCTCCAAGCGCCGCCAAACCTTCTTCCTATGAGAATAAGTAATTTAAAAACATTATCAGCCAGTAATCGTATCAATAGTGTGATTAATTCTTCATGATTCAGCCTTTCAAATAGACTTTGGACACAAAGAATGAAGAAATGTACCGGGCTCCAGAATTGTTCTTTGCAATAAAGTTAATAAAAGACTTTTTCGCCTCAGAAACCAAAGACACGATGTTGCTTGACAGACCTTACTTACAACCGTGTGGTAAGTGGCGTAAGTAGAATAAATGTAGCTCTTGGTAAGTGGCGTGAGTAGAATAAATGTAGCCCTTGGTAAGTGGCGTAAGTAGAATAAATGTAGCCCTTGGTATATCCCTTACAAGCTGTTTCCGACAAATTATCAATCAAATAAATGATGCCCTGGGCATACTATTTAAGATGTTCTGGATAAAAATCTTTTAAATACATGTGGAAATATATATATATAATAACAGAGTACCTAAAGAAGGATGTGGTCGTCCCCCACCAATCCCCCTAACATCTCAAACCCACCCCCACCAACCCCCCTAACATCTCAAACCCACCCCCACCAACCCCCCTAACATCTCAAACCCACCCAGGTTTGCAATTAATGGTCTCGGTAAGCCTATTCATAACTGCTGAATTCTGATTGTTTGAAAATATTTTAAGTCGACAATGAGTGAAGATCATGCCCCTCAATACTTGTACCAAACATCGGTTGGATCAAATCACCAGAGATTCTTATCTAATAACCAGAGATTCTGATCAATTAACCAGAGATTCTAATCAAATAACAAGAGATTCTGATAAAAAAGAACAGCGATTCTGATCTAATAACAAGAGATTCTGACCAAAAAATCATAGTTTCTGATTAAATAACCAGAAATTTTATCAAATAACCAGAGATTCTGATTAAATAACCAGAGATTCTGATCTAATAACCAGAGTATCTCACTTATGTCTTACGAGAAACTTTGTTTTTTGTTGCTAGACCCTGTCCTGGGCTATGAGAGATAAACCGAAACTTCAACGGAAACTCATTGTAACTAAAGGACCAAATTGTCTTTGTCCTTTTAAAGATTAATAATACTTTTGGCATTCATCAATTATTTCATCAATACTAGATAAAGGGACCGGGGGGGGAGGGGTACTGTGGGCTGCGGGATATTTTAAGAATATGAACAATTATCAACACCCGAATATGAACAAACATCCCGACCAGAATTGAAACGTTGATGTCCCGTGGCAGCTCATCAAAGTTTCTGTACGTAAAAGGAAAGCTGAAAGCCGCTAAATATAAATGTAGAAGGAGGAAAAAAAAATCTGCTATTTTAGGAAATTAAATTACCTCCTCAGTAAAGAAAAAAATCTGTAATTCTCAGTTGCTTGCTTCAGCCCGCCCCATCTCCATTCTGGATTCACGCAGGCAATTACCACAGCAGACGACTCGGCCACGGGCAAACTGGCAAACGAAGCGAATAATATTGACCAGTTTTACCAAAATCTACGGTCAAACCAGGTTCGAGCGAGATGGCCCTATTTGTTTTAAATGGCCGTAAATCGCGAAGGGCCCATTCGACATAATGACATCACAGAGCGCCTTCCAGGGTTCGTGAGACCAGAAAGATGGATGGATTCTTATTGGCACGGGTATTTATCAGACCTTGGGACATTTGAAAAAATATATATATATTTTTGGTTGGGATGACAACGCTAGAGCGAGCCGATCAACTGTGCGTGATTGAGAAACAACTAACTTGATGGCCCGCGGTGGGGATGTTAGTCTTAAAATAATATTCATCATATCGGTACATGGAATGGGCAAAGATCCATTAGGATATGAGCGATGATGCCTCAGGATATGAGCAATGCTGCCTTAGGATATGAGCCATGATGCCTTAGGATATGAGCAAGGCTCTTTTAATTGTAAACGCAATGTTCTTTTCAGAAATGGAGAATGTTCCTTAAAAATGTGGCAAAGATCCTTCCAAAATAATGTAAGTGATTTGTGACATGGCCAATGCTCCTCATTCGATATCAGCAATGTTCCCCATAAGATATCAGCCACGATCCCAATAAGATATCATCGATGATCCCGATAAAATAACAAAGATGTTCCGGATAACATATCAGCAATGTTCCCCATACGAAATCATAAATGTTCCCCATAAGAAATCATACATGTTCCACATACGAAATAATAAATTTTCCCCATACAAAATCAAAAATGTTCCCCATACGAAATCAGCAATGTTCCTCATACGAAATCAGATATGTTCCGTATAAGATATCGGCGATGTTCGCCATAAAATGTCAGCGATTTTCCCTCTACGATATCAGCGATGTACCCCATAAGGTGTCAGAAATGTTCTTACTGTGCTGTGACTATGATACTGTCTGACGTACGGGAAATTTATTATGTATGAAATGGCAAAAGTCCCCAGTACCAACACTAAGATGATGTTCCCTCTATGACAACGATTCAGTTCCCTCTAAGACAACGATTATGTTCCCTCTATGACAATGATTCAGTTCCCTCTATGAAAACGATTCAGTTCCCTCTAAGACAACGATTATGTTCCCTCTATGACAACGATTCAGTTCCCTCTATGACAACGATTCAGTTGCCTCTAAGACAACGATTATGTTCCCTCTATGACAACGATTCAGTTCCCTCTATGACAACGATTCAGTTGCCTCTAAGACAACGATTCAGTTCCCTCTAAGACAACGATTCTGTTCCCTCTAAGACAAACGATTCCGTTCCCTCTATGGTGATATGGGAAGCTGATCAAAACGTTATGGCTGAGTCTTTGTTTGTTTTGTCAACAAGAATCTATGACTAGCTGTGAACAGGCGCGTGCATAGAATGACGTCACACTATTGGAAGCGCTAACCTGAAGACTAAAGGGTGTCACTTGATAAGGAGTTGTAAAAATAAAGTAATATTACGTCTTTGATTCCAGATCATACCAGTGCTGTGAATCAAGCACATACAGCAGTTTTTGATGTAGAACACACATATGTTATGTTTATTATTTTAATGTTAGTCTTTAAATTTGGTTTAACAAAAAATTACCCGAAATGAAATTTTTTTGTCTTATCTAAGATCTGTAAACGCTTTTCTCAGAGCATTGGTCTCAGCGTTTAAGGTTTGTCTCATACCATGGGTCTCTGCAGTTAACAATTGTCTCAGACCATGGGTCTCAGCAGTTAACAATTGTCTAGACCATGGGTCTCAGCATTTAAGTTTTGTCTCAGACCATGGGTCTCAGAATTTAACGTTTGTCTCAGAGCATGGGTCTCAGCAGTTAACAATTGTTTCAAACCATGGGTATCAACAGTTAACAATTGTCTCAGAGCATGGGTCTCAGCATTTAAGGATTGTTTCAGACCATGGGTCTCAGCAGTAAACAATTGTCTCAAAACATGAGTCTCAACAGTTAACAATTGTCTCAGACCATGGGTCTCAGCAGTTAACGCTTGTCTCAGAGCATGGGTCTCAACATTTAAAGTTTGTCTCAGAGCACGTGTCTAAGCAGTTAACAATTGTCTCAGACCATTGGTCTCAGCATTTAACGATTTTCTCAGAGCATGGGTCTCAGCTGATAAGATTTGTCTCAGACCATGGGTCTCAACAGTTAAGGTTTGTCTCAGACCATGCGTCTCAGCAGTTAACGTTTGTCTCAGACCATGGGTCTCTGCAGTTAAGATGTGTCTCAGACCATGGGTCTCAGCAGTTAACGTTTGTCTCAGACCATGGGTCTCTGCAGTTATGATGTGTCTCAGACCATGGGTCTCAGCAGTTAACGTTTGTCTCAGACCATGGGTCTCTGCAGTTAACAATTGTCTCAGATTATGTCAACCTTTGATCCATTTTAACTTTCGACTACAGATCTCACTGAAACGCTGCAATAGGGATCCATATAAAGTTTATGAAACAAGAAAGAACAAGTTGGCTCGCAAACAGAAGCTCACTTTAACCCCAGAATCCTGATTCGATTTTCATTTGCTTCACCTCTTCCATTTCATGAAATTTTTCTTGTAATTGAACAGTGTGATTGATGAATGATTTGATTCAAACCTTAATGGGCTAATAGTGCAGAAAACATGACACTCAATAATCGAATGATGATGACGTATCATCGTATGTATTTTTTGAGGCCCAAAAAATGATGACGTAATCATTGCACTGTTTTCAGTGTGTAACACACCATGAAAGACATGTCAATTAAATATGTTGTGAACGCCAAGAATCTAGGTCAGATGAAAATTTTTTTCGTTCCATTCTTTCTTTCTTTCAATTGCTAAATCCTATCAGGGGCGTACGATAAGTGGATGGCATTGCTCGACATTGTCGCTAATGTACGTATTATTTAATCCAGGTAATGTGCGAGTGTAGAAGTGATTTAATGAAGTCAGGGGATGGTGTGTGTGTTTATTGAATTAAATACCAGGAGATGGCGCTAGTGTACATACTTAGTGTAAGGAGACCATCGAGTTTCTGATATTTTGGACATCAAGCCCGCTCTTGATTATTCAAAGAAGGATATTAATAAGACTCCTTCTCTCTGGACTTCCTGTTTCACAACGAGGTTTAAACTGTTTTTATTATAATCTTACTTCCTTAGACACAATGAGATTTTTTTTTTTTTAAATGCCTTTTTCAAACCTTTTATTTGAGGCCTTATCAACACCATGGCCGAAAAGACGGTTTCCACCTTCACTTGGAGAAATTCTTGGCGAGAGTACATCTCCCAGAGATCACAGGAGCTCTCGTATCAAGGCGGTGATCTAACCCCAACCTCACCACATCTGCCGAGTTTCTGCATGGATAGCTGAGAGATTAACTGCTGCCAATTCGTGTATTTGTATTAACCGTAAGGGGAAATGACTGCTCTGGTATACGAGCCGAGGTCGTGGAGTGCATCCGAGTGTCAGCTTTCAAGGGTTAATTGAATGATAATAACTTCACGCTTGGATGGTGTCCATGGTGGAGACAGTGGGGGGGGGCAGGGGGCATAAGCCATATATCATCAAGTGCACTTCTAAGTAAGATGCTAGTCATATGAAATGTTGATGCTATAAAAGTAGCCTGATTTATGTCAATCACTGGATACTGTGTAGGTAGCCTGAGTTATGTCAATCACTGGATACTGTGTAGGTAGCCTGAGTTATGTCAATCACTGGATACTGTGTAGGTAGCCTGAGTTATGTCAATCACTGGATACTGTGTAGGTAGCCTGAGTTATGCTGCCCAAATTTCTGGTAACATGAAAGTATTATCATTTTTATGGCTAGTAGCAGTGGCAGGAGATGATTGTAGAATTATGAATTATATACGTTTGTATACCAGTGTAGTATATACAATCAATGTAGTATGTACCATCAATTTAGTATGTACCATCAATGTAGTAAGTACCATCAATGTAGTTTGTACCATCAATGTAGTATGTACCTTCAGTTTAGCGTGCACCATCAATGTCGTATGAACCATTAATGTACTTTGTAACATCAATGTAGTATGTACCATCAATGTAGTGTGTAAGATCAGTGCAATGTGTACCATTAATGTAGTATATACCATCAATTTTAGCATTTAACTTACAACTGACCACCTCCCCAGAAGAAAAAAATGTGTATAAAAGTACATAAAAAACTTTTGATATATATATTTAAAAAAACAACAACTAAATTGTA
This sequence comes from Lymnaea stagnalis, assembly GCA_964033795.1. Lineage (NCBI taxonomy): Eukaryota > Metazoa > Mollusca > Gastropoda > Lymnaeidae > Lymnaea > Lymnaea stagnalis. The sequence continues at coordinate 1,630,149 of CAXITT010000013.1, read as the reverse complement.
CTTTGCGCTGCATTTCAGAAATGATTCCTAAGGGTTGATTCTCATGTTAAACATTAATGAAATCATTGTAATAAAAAAATATCGTTGCCGTCTATACATTTGACGACTGGCACATAGAAGCCGAATCTCGACACAGTATTCGATTCTACACTGCACTACATAGCTTCCAAAAAACAACGTCAAATATTGATCGGTACAAAAATTGATTTCTCCGATTGTAATTTGAAGAAAAACTAAATTCGGGCAATGTCTCAAAAATAGTCGTAACATGGCACAGAGAGCACCGACACCAAATATCTGTCCCGACTAGCTTGGCAGCCTTCGACGTCCTTGATTTCTGCGTCCCACTCTCCTACGCCGGTCAGTCTTACAGCAGGTGACGACACTAACCTTGGACAGAACGGTTATCCTGGCACGTCATACAACCGATTGTTTGTGTAATAATGCCCGACTTTCGCACAGAACGAGAGAAGTATCAAAACTTTTTCTGGGTTTTGGAGGGAGTGACCCAGATCCCTTCCAACTTTCAAAGAGATTTTTGCCCACCTACCCTTATGGAAAATATAACTTTTTAACTACAAAGTCCAACACCGGATGTTAGTACTTAAGATGATTTCTTGACCTAACAAATATATTATTTTCAATTCATTTTATTAATATAGTTCGAAAATATGTTATACATTTCAGAGATGAAACATTGCTAGGGCCAAAAGCAGTGGCGTAGCTAGGATTGGTGTCGCCCTGAGTTGTATCTGCTATATGCCAAACCCTTCCACAAAAAGTCTGCAGTTTTTCTTAAAATTTCGTCCCTCAAGAAAATTAGGGCCGCACGGAGCCCACCACCTTTTACGCTGCCCTTTTCCTACGCCGCTGACCAAAAGTAAAGCCGCAGGGGCGGCGCAACTGAAATTCGAATGTTGGATGAATGGGGTGGAGTTATAACTGGTCTTTAGCCCTGATAGTGGCTCCGCCCAGTGGCGTTGCTAGGTTTAGCGCCACACCAGCACCCTAATAGTTTCTACCCCCACCCACGATGAAAATATTGTGCAGCAGGCCGAGAATGCCAACCAACCATATAATGAAAGAAGGGCCATTGGGTACCGGCCCCTCTACCCCTTTTCCACGCGACTGGCACTGCCTACCCGAACATCTGAAATGGCACCACCCCAAACCNACAGTTTTCCTTCATACAATATAATTCACTTCAACTAAAAGTGCCATTTGTTGTAATGACCACTTTGAATCAGTTAGACATAAGAGGTCGGGTCAAGGGTCAAGGCAACTCAGTTCTCTACGCAATTCTAGGACTGACCTTAAAGAAAGACAATGTAGACGAGCTGACGCGGGTGCCATATTCTATCTCTGTCTGCCTGGCCAGGTCCTCGGCAGACTCGATGGGAGAGACCATCCTCTCCACTGTCAAGAAAGCTGCCAGGTTGGCGGTGTAGGAGGAGATGATGATCAGCGTGAAGAACCACCAGATCCCGCCCACAATGCGCGTGCTGACTGCTCGTGGGTTGATATCTGGGGACATAAGGCAAAATGACGTCATTTTATAATGCCAAACGTTGGGTACCAAATATCAGGTCACATGAGAGGTCAGAGGCGTAGCTAGGGTGTTTGGCCCCCGGCAACAAGATTCAATTTAAAGCCCTCCCCCCCCCCCCTTTTTCTTATTTCAACTCTCAAACCCATTATTTTCATCAATTATATAATATCAAGGCACATTTTTGCGCCACTCACTAGTCTGGCACCCATGGATAAATGCCCCCCATGCCACCTCTTAGCTACGCCTCTGTGGCAGGTTTCGGTGGTCAAATGTTTAAGATAACTCACCCGATCCCTGCTGCATCAGTGTGCCCACAGTAAACCAGAAGCTGTTGGACAGGTTGAAGGTGTTCTCCACCAGATCTGTGTCAGGATTGCACGGGTGAGGATTGTACCACTCGTAGGGACTAAACCTGGCCAACGTGAAGATGGTGAAGCTAACGATCAAATAGGCACCTGTGGAGAAGGAGTCAAACCAATCACGTTTGTGGTGTAAAAGTGAGATGGGGGGATAGAAGGGGAGGGCTGGAGAGTAGGAATACCTGGATAGAAGGGGTGGCTGAATAGAAATGATGGCTGGATAGAAAGGATGGCTAGATAGAAAGGATGGCTAGATAGAAAGGATGGGTGGATAGAAGGTATCGCTTGATAGAAGGGGTTGTTGGATAGGAGGGACGGCTGGTAAGAAAGAATGGGTGGATAGAGGTGGGAGGGCTGGGTAGAGGGGAGGTATAGATAGAGAAGGGGAGGTATAGATAGAAGGGAGGGCTGGATAGAGGGCAAGGCTGGATGACCTTGTTTAATACTCATAAATGACATTTAACACCTTCCGATGACTGTCTTATGGACCGACCGGATTCCGGTTTCAGTTTCGGCGCCGAAAGTTGCCATTTGATCACTTTTTAGTTTTGGTTGCGGCAGAAACAGAAAAGTTCACTTTCGGTTTATTTTTGGTTTCGGACGAAACTTAAAGTGACTTTCGACCGTCTGGCAAAATGTAACTGGGGCCTTCGGTGTTCTATCATATGTCAGATTGTCACCTTGTTTGTCGGCCGTCAATCCACTATTCATTATTGCTGGACGTCTTGCCTTCATCATACAATATTTAACAAATCCACTGCGAACACTGTTCTCAGCTGTCTGATAACTTGTCAAATATTTCCAAAATATATTTTAAATAAGGCAAAGGAAAAAGTAAATTTATATTTTGGTGGAAAAAAAAATACAACTAGAGGCATAGGGATAAATAAGAAAAATATGGTAATACTGATATACAAATATTAACTTATCAGGCAAAATACGATCAACCTACTATGACTTTATTTTTTAGATTGTAAGCCTTAGTTACAGTTGGTGGAAGCAAGACTAAATACATTTTTGGTATAGTTATGATTTCTGTATTTTAGAAATGCATTACAAAATATTTTTTTTAGGTGTATTCATATATTTAATTGTTAAAGGCGAACAATGTATACCAGTGTGTAACCCAGCCATTCTATAGTATGCCTTGTCAAAGTGTATAATACATCCACCCTTTTACACATTTCCTACGCATTCTATAGGAGGGCTGGATTACATACTTTGACGGTAACATATAGATTACACACTTTGACTGTAACAATAAGATGACATGATAATAAATCTCTGATCTGGGCTGTTATCATTGAGAGACGCTCACCGTGAGGATACAAAAAATGGTAAAGTGTATTTGTTCCGTCCGGTGATTTGTGGTTGTGTGTGGGGGTATGGGTGTGTGTGTGTGGGTATGTGTGTGTGTAGGGGTATGGGTGTGTGTAGGGGTATGGGTGTGTGTGTGTTGGAGGTATGGGTGTGTGTATGTGTATGGGGTATGGGTGTGTGTCGGAGTGTGGAGGTATAGGTGGGTGTGTGTGTGTATGTGGGGGTATGGGTGTGTGTGTTTAGGGGTATCGATGGATGTGTGTGGGGGTATGGGTGTGTTTGTGTGGGGAGGTATGTGTGTGTGTGTGTGTGGGAAGGTATGGGTGTGTGTGAGAGTGTGGGGGTATGGATGTGTGTGTGTGAGGGTATGGGTGTGCGTGTGTGTGTGTGTGGGGAGGTATGGGTGTGTGTGTGGAGATATAGGTGTGTGAGGGGTATGGATGTGTGTTTGTGTGTGGGGAGGTGTGGGTGTGTGTGGGTGTGTAGGGGTATGGGTGTGTATGTGGGTATGGGTGTGTGTGTGGGTATGGGTGTGTGTGTGGGTGGTATGGGTGTGTGTGGGGGTATTAAGGTGTGCGTGGGTATGGATGTTGTGGGGGTATGGGTGTTGTGGGGGTATGGGTATGTGTGTGTAGGGGGAGGTATGTGTGTGTGTGAGTGTGTGGGGGTATGGGTGTGAGTGGGGGTATGGGTGTGTGTGGGGGTGGGTGTGTGTGTGGGCAATATGGATGTGTTGGGGGTATTAGTGATTGTGTGGGGTATGGGTGTGTGTGTGAAGGTTATGGATGTGTGTTTCGGGGTATGGGTGTGTGTGTGGGGGTATGGGTGTGTGTTTGGGGGTATGGGTGTGTGTTTGTGTGTGGGTATGGGTGTGTGTGACGGGTATGGATGTGTTTGTTTGGGTATGGGTCTGTGGGTGGGCGTATGGCTGGGTTGTGGGGAATGGGTGTGTGTGGGTGAGTGGGAGTATGGGTGGGTGTGTGGGGGGTATGGGTGCGTGTTTATGGTATGGTTGTGTGTGGAGGTATGGGTGTGTGGGGGTATGGGTGTGTGTGGCTTTGTGGGTGTATGGGTGTGTGTGGATGTGTGAGGGTATGGGTATGTGTGTGGGGGTATGGGTGTGTGTATATGTGTAGGGGTATGGGTGTGTGTGGGTGTGTGGGGGTATGGGTGTGTGTTGGGGATATGGGTGTGTGTGGGGGTATGGGTGTGTGTGGGGGACATGGGTGTGTGTGTGTGGGGATTGGGGTGTGTGTGTTGGGGTGTATGGGTGTGTGGGTGTGTGGGCGGGTGTGTGTGTGACGACAAGCTAAAAGGGTTAACATTCAAGGGAAACATGGTAAACTGACTATTTCACAGTTAATCCCGATCCAATTTAGATGGTCAATAGATATGTTCAACTCCCAATAGGTTCGGTAGGCTTAACAAAAAAGTAGTTAAGTCACTTTTTATCTGACCGATGCACAAAGTGACACTGGAAAAAAATGTGGCGGAGGGGAGGTAGGTTAACTCCCTTGCGTCAATTGTTTGCGAGACACTTAAGACAAATAAATTAGCCACAAAAGTTGGTCCGTCATTTTTCGCGTTGCGCATAACGTGCGGGAAAACTAGTTTTGAAATATTTAAATCGTTCGGTTTCGAAATCATGAGGTATACATGACTCACCTATGACATGAAATCATGAGGTATACATGAGTCACTTATGACATGAAATCATGAGGTGTACATGACTCACCTATGACATGAAATCATGAGGTATACATGAGTCACTTATGACATGAAATCATGAGGTGTACATGACTCACCTATGACATGAAATCATGAGGTAAAATCATACATCACTCACCTATGGAAAAACAGCCAATAAGGTATGCATTACTCACCTATGACATATAGCTCTAAGGTATGCATCACTCACCTATGACATAGAGCTCTAAGTTATGCATCACTCACCTATGACATACAGCTCTAAGATATGCATCACTCACCTATGACATACAGCTCTAAGGTATGCATCACTCACATATGACATAGAGCTCTAAGGTATGCATCACTCACCTATGACATACAGCTCTAAGGTATGCATCACTCACCTATGACATACAGCTCTAAGGTATGCATCACTCACCTATGACATACAGCTCTAAGGTATGCATCACTCACCTATGACATACAGCTCTAAGGTATGCATCACTTACCTATGACGTACAGCCATATCTCCACGGCCAGTGGGTTAAGGAATGAAAAGAGACCAGGCTTCTCTTTGCGCGGCACCTTGAAGAGAATGCTGATGCCCAAATTGAGGAAAGGCTTGGTGAAGTCAATCACCTGTTCCCGTATGTATGTGATGGTCAGTGGAGCGATGGCGAGGTCAGCTCTCTGAAAAAAAAACCCCATTGAAATTGTTTGTTATTCCCATTACACTAATACCAAGAAATCCGCAATCCAACTTACTTTCATCCATGGATTACATTTATATCCACATTATCGTCCACCTTGTCATTGATTTATTTTAAAAATTTCCTATGGCATGCACATATACAAACATTTTAAATGTCTCAACACATGTGGACTTAGTACTAAATGTGGACATAGCACTAAAAGTGGACGAAGTATTTAATTTGGACGTGGTATTAAATGCAGACGTAGTAGTAAATGTGGACGTAGTAGTAAATGTGGAAGTAGTAGTAAATGTGGACGAATTAGTAAATGTGACGAAGTAGAAAATGTGGACGTAGTAGTAAATGTGGACATAGTAGTAAATGTGGGCGTAGAAGTAAATTTGGACGTGGTAGTAAATGTGAACGTAATAGTAACTGTGGACGATGTAGTAAAATTGGATAAAGTAGTTCATGTGGACGTAGTAGTAAATGTGGACGTAGTAGTAAATGTGGACGTTGTAGTAAATGTGGACATAGTAGTAAATGTGGACGTAGTATTAAATGTAGACGTAGTAGTAAATGTGGACGTAGTAGTAAATGTGGACGTTGTAGTAAATGTGGACATAGTAGTAAATGTGGACGTAGTATTAAATGTAGACGTAGTAGTAAATGTGGACGTAGTAGTAAATGTGGACGTTGTAGTAAATGTGGACGAAGTAGTAAATGTGGACTAAGTAGTAAATGATGACGTACTCAAAGAAATTAAAAGTTACTAATTATTTTCTAGACTAATAATGTTATGTATCAATGAAATCAACAATCTAAAAATACATCCAGCTCAAACTAGTCACCGGAACAATCGTTGTGAAGGGTAAAAATAATGTTTAAAATACACATATCTCTGTCTATATTGTCCCATCTCAAACTTTTTCAGCAATGTTTTTAAACATACCAAACAATACTTTACCCCGTCAATGTTCGCCCTGAATATCCTACGTCTTACACTGTCAATGATCTCCCTCACCATCAAATGACTTACACTGTCAGTGATCACCCTGACTATACCATCTTATGACTTATCTTGTCAGTGATCTTCCTGATTATACCATGACTCACCCTGTCAAGGATTTCCCTGAACATCCCATGACTTACCCTGTCAATGATCTCCCTGACCATACCATCCTATGACTTATCTTGTCAGTGATCTTCCTGATTATACCATGACTTACCCTGTCAATGATTTCCCTGACCATCCCATGACTTACCCTGTCAATGATCTCCCTGACCATGCCATCCCAAGACTTACCCTGTCAATAATCTCCCTGACCATACCATCCCATTCACCCTCAGCATTAGGTGAGCCGTAGTTCCCATCAGGCACAAGTTCTATTCTGAAGTTGAAGCCTACGATTTTGGCCAGCTCTTTGGTCAAGTCTATACAGAAGCCCTCGAAGGGCTCGTCCGGTGATGGGTTTTCTCTGTCCATCAGAAATGGAGACTCCTGTGGATGATCAGATATTGGAGAAGAATAACGAACTATTCAATGCACAAAGTTTTAAGGGTATCCTATATTTCAGGATAGTAAATAAAATATTCAAGTTTGTGATGAAAAGATTATATTGACGCATGCCTACATATTTTGAGATCAAATATAACAACAGATAAACAATGATATTGCTTTGCAATGAGCATATGTAGAGGGCTTATCTGCCTGAAAGGAATTGGCGAGTGGCCACCGGTCATCTTAAGTGAGGTTATTGGGATGGTGTCAGGCAAAAAGAGCACTCAACAAGAACGTCAAGTTATCACACAATGTTTGAATAGTGCGTGATAACAACAGATCGTGTGCACCTACAAAAGAGTTCGGATTATCCCCAGACACCGGGAACATTAATAAAGTACCTGGGTTCCTTTATAACATAATCGTGTTTTGAATTATAATATCGATGAGATGGATTAATCGCTTTTCATTGAACGATTCATGCTTAATTAATAAGACTTAATAACACGTGGACGTATCTAAACGGTAGTATCGATTATCGGTAACCATTATCAATATCGGTTCGATCGACGTGACCAAATGTTATCAGTTAATTATTATGTCTTTCATGGCTTGGGTATTTTTTGCCCCAATTCTCTGTTAACTACTGCGAGTATATTAGCCGAAGTCTTCTATAGAACAAAAACCACATATACCATTATGTGAGTATATTGAACAAATTCTTTACAGACAAAATATTCTGTAGAGCAGCGGTTCTATACTTGTGGGTCGCGACCCCTTTTGGGGTCGAACAAACCTTTCCCAGGGGTCGCCTAAGACCATCGGTAAACACATGTACTCTACAGTGATGAAGTACCAACGAATATAATTTTTGGTTGAGGGTCGCCAGAACAGGAGGAACTGTATTAAAGGGTCGGAGCATTAGAAAGGTTGAGAACCACTGCTGTAGAGCAATCACTACAGATACCATACTGTGAGTATATTGTACAGACAAAATATTTGACGTAATAGTTCACCACATATACCGTACAGTGGGTATATTGTACCAGACAAAGTTTCTATACAACAAAAACCACATTTACCGTACTGTGGGTATATTGTACCAGAGCTCTTTAACGTCTGAACAAATTCACAAATCTACCAACCCAAAGATTCCATAGCTTAGTTTCCTTTTTAATTCATTAAATGCCTCTGACCTAGCCAGACATCCAGGCAGACAGCTACGCATACACCTAGGAGACACCTAGGCAGACAGCTACAATTACAGCTAGGAGACAGCTAGGCAGACACCTAGGCAGACAGCTACGCAATTTAAAATCTCTATTACTGAAGTTTAAAATCTATTTTACTGAAGTTTAAGATCTATTTTACTGAAGTTTAAAATCTATTTTACTGAAGTTTAAGATATATTTTACTGAAGTTTAAAATCTATTTTACTGAAGTTTAAGATCTATTTTACTGAAGTTTAAAATCTATTTTACTGAAGTTTAAGATCTATTTTACTGAAGTTTAAAATCTATTTTACTGAAGTTTATAATCTATTTTACTGAAGTTTAAGATCTATTTTACTGAAGTTTAAAATCTATTTTACTGAAGTTTATAATCTATTTTACTGAAGTTTAAGATCTATTTTACTGAAGTTTAAGATCTATTTTACTGAAGTTTAGAATCTATTTTACTGAAGTTTAAGATCTATTTAACTGAAGTTTAAAATCTATTTTACTGAAGTTTAAGATCTATTTTACTGTAGTTTAAAATCTATTTTACTGAAGTTTAAAATCTATTTTACTGAAGTTTAAGATCTATTTTACTGAAGTTTAAAACCTATTTTACTGAAGTTTAAAATCTATTTTTACTGAAGTTTAAGATCTATTTTACTGAAGTTTAAAATCTATTTTACTGAAGTGTAAGATCTATTTTACTGAAGTTTAAAATCTATTTTACTGAAGTTTAAATTCTGTAAAAATCTGAAATATGAATGGCACCGAATGGTCTTGTTTTTTTTTTTTTACCCTAACAAAAAATAATTTTTAATTTCTACTTTTTTAAACTTTATTTAACTTAGATTCTTAATGGTGTTTCTATTACAGATGTGTCTGTTACATTAGTTTCTATTTGAATTGATACTAGCAGCGATATCTGAGGGTTTTTTTTTATATCATTAGACTAGGACTAAAAAAGTAATTTATAATTTTAGGTGATTAGAAAGCGGATTCTCAATGAGAAATGACAAGGAAATAGCTGTACACATAGAGTAACAAAATAATGCATTTACGACCAATCTAACTTGGTCCATGAACAGTTAGATGCGACTGTACATTAACAGTTAGATGCGACTGTACATTAACAGTTAGATGCGACTGTACATTAACAGTTAGATGCGACTATACATTAACAGTTAGATGCGACTGTACATTAACAGATAGATGCGACTGAACATTAACAGACACGGCTTTACCATACCTGTTAGACGTGGCATGACAATAACAGTCAAAAACAACTTTACCAGAACAGTTACCCACGGCTTCAACAGCAGTCGCTTTCATTTTACGGATGCTCAAGTGATTGTAATAGTGTAGGGTGTGATGTGGTCATGAGTGGTCGGATTTCAACGTGTGACACCAGAAGACTATGACAGCTGACATTAGATGTTGACGACATCACGTCTTCATCTCATGACAGTCGCGTTGTCATCTCATGACAGTCAAGACGGGATTGTACCAGGGCGGTGGGCATGGTTTGAATTTTAATCCAGAGAAACTCAGTGATGTTCTGGCTTAAGAAGCGTCTGGCATCGGTCTGGATACTTCAAATAAATCCATGCTCAAAGCATGAGAGGCAGACACAAGACTTTTATATTTGTGAGTGGTTTGATTTTAGGATCCGTTGGTTACAAAAGGGACGCGGTGTGCAGCTTCTCTTTCACTCATCCGATGAAAATGGAAGGCACTTAAGATGTAGGAGGGTCGCATGGGATGACTAACAAGGTTGATGGGAAAGGAACGGAGAGCCAGAGAGATGGAATGATGAGTGTTTGAGGCAAAGAGGATGTCGAGGTGAGAGAGTTGCAGGAGGATGAGGCAAGGAGAATGTCGAAGTGAGAGAGTTGTCGCAGGATGAGTCAAAGAGGATATTGAAGTGAGAGAGTTGTGGAGGATGAAGCAAAGGGAATGTCGAAGTGAGAGAGTTGTCGCAGGATGAGTCAAAGAGGATATTGAAGTGAGAGAGTTGTGGAGGATGAAGCAAAGGGAATGTCGAAGTGAGAGAGTTGTCGCAGGATGAGTCAAAGAGGATATTGAAGTGAGAGAGTTGTGGAGGATGAAGCAAAGGGAATGTCGAAGTGAGAGAGTTACCGGAGGATGAGGCAAAGAGGATATTGAAGTGAGAGAGTTGTGGAGGATGAAGCAAAGGGAATGTCGAAGTGAGAGAGTTACCGGAGGATGAGGCAAAGAGGATATTGAAGTGAGAGAGTTGTGGAGGATGAAACAAAGGGAATGTCGAAGTGAGAGAGTTACCGGAGGATGAGGCAAAGAGGATATTGAAGTGAGAGAGTTGTGGAGGATGAAGCAAAGGGAATGTCGAAGTGAGAGAGTTGCAGCAGGATGAGGCAAAGAGGATATCGAAGTGAGGGAGTTGTCGCAGGATGAGGCAAAGCGAATGTTGAAGTGAGAGAGTTACCGGAGGATGAAGCAAAGAGAATGTAACAGTGAGAGAGTTGCCGGAGGATGAGCCAAAGAAAATGTAACAGTGAGAGAGTTGCCGGAGGATGTGTCAAAGAGAATGTAACAGTGAGAGAGTTGCCGGAGGATGTGTCAAAGAGAATGTAACAGTGAGAGAGTTGTCGGAGGATGTGTCAAAGAGAATGTAACAGTGAGAGAGTAACGGGTAGATGAAGGTTAAACGGCCGTGTCAAGAGCGACTGAGAGGGTGGGGATCGCTGGGGTGGGTCGGAGCTGCTTAGCATCAAGCAGACTTGATTACACCGGAAGTTTCGCGAAGTTCCCTGGGCCGGAAGTCGAAGGGAAGTTCCTAGATTCATATTAATCTGACAGTCTTGAGACAGCATGTTCAATTTGAGAGCTTCCACGGTGGCGGTATCTTAAGTTGACTGGATGCTGATACTCTCTAGATCGTCTAGACGCAGGGCCCATCAGTAGGCAACCTTTAGGCAGTTGTTCTTGGTCGTATCGATCCAGTCAACCAGAGTCGGGGAACAATCTCTCCAAATGGCTTGTTGCTAAGTAAGTATACGCACGTCTCGCCGCTTCTTTCATCATGGTAACTGAGTCTCAAGTCTCAATCCTTTTTATGGACTTTAAATACAGATGAAGATAGATGAAGAAATATGAAGACAGGTGAAGACATATGAAGACTAATCAGGACAGGTGAACACAGATGACAACAGGTGAAGACAGATGAAGGCAGATGAAGAAGGTAGAGACAGATGAAGACAGGTCAAGACACATGAAGGTAGGTGAAAGCAGATAAAGACAGGTGAAGACAAATGAAGACAGATGAAGACATGTGAAAAAGGTGAAGACATGTGATGATAGATGAAGATAGGTGAAGACATGTGAAGACAGATGAAGACATGCAAAGACAAATGAATACCTGTGAAGACAGATGGAGACGATTGATTTGAAGCCACACAAATAGATTAGGAAACATAATCTTAGTTGCATTGAATAAAATTTTTAAAATGATTAATGAAATGAATTGTGTTGTTTCCTGGACATTTTGATTAACTCTTGATTCCTGGACATTTTGATTAACTCTTGTTTCCTGGACAATTTGATTAACTCTTGTTTCCCGGACATTTTTATTAGCTCTTGATTCCTGGACATTTTGATTAACTCTTGTTTCCTGGACATTTTGATTAACTCTTGTTTCCTGGAAATTTTGATTAACTCTTGTTTCCTGAACATTTTGATTAACTCTTGATTCCTGGACATTTTGATTAACTCGTGATTCCTGGACATTTTGATTAACTCTTGTTTCCTGGACATTTTGATTAACTCTTGATTCCTGGACATTTTGATTAACTCTTGATTCCTGGACATTTAGATTAACTCTTGATTTCTGGACATTTTGATTAACTCTTGACTCCTGGACATTTTGATTAACTCTTGATTCCTGGACATTTTGATTAACTCTTGTTTCCTGGACATTTTGATTAGCTCTTGATTCCTGGACATTTTGATTAACTCTTGTTTCCTGGACATTTTGATTAACTCTTGATTCCTGGACATTTTGATTAGCTCTTGATTTCTGGACATTTTGATTAACTCTTGTTTCCTGGACATTTTGATTAACTCTTGATTCCTGGACATTTTGATTAACTCTTGATTCCTGGAAATTTTGATTAACTCTTGATTCCTGGATATTTTGATTAGCTCTTGATTCCTGGACATTTTGATTAGCTCTTGATTCCTGGACATTTTGATTAACTCTTGTTTTCTGGACATTTTGATTAACTCTTGATTCCTGGACATTTTGATTAACTCTTGATTCCTGGATATTTTGATTAACTCTTGATTCCTGAACATTTTGATTAACTCTTGTTTCCTGGACATTTTGATTAACTCTTGTTTACTGGACATTTTGATTAACTCTTGTTTCCTGGACATTTTGATTAACTCTTGATTCCTGGACATTTTGATTAACTCTTGATTCCTGGACATTTTGATTTACTCTTGTTTCCTGGACATTTTGATTAATTCTTGTTTCCTGGACATTTTGATTCACTCTTTTTTCCTGGAAATTTTGATTAAATCTTGTTTCCTGGACATTTTGATTAGCTCTTGATTCCTGGACATTTTGATTAACTCTTGATTCCTGGACATTTTGATTAACTCTTGATTACTGGACATTTTGATTAACTCTTGTTTCCTGGACATTTTGATTAACTCTTGATTCCTGGACATTTTGATTAACTCGTGATTCCTGGACATTTTGATCAACTCTTGATTCGTGGACATTTTGATTAGCTCTTGATTCCTTGATATTTTGATTAACTCTTGTTTCCTGGACATTTTGATTAACTCTTGTTTCCTGGACATTTTGATTTACTCTGGATTCTGGACATTTTGATTAACTCTTGTTTCCTGGACATTTTGATTTACTCTTGATTCCTGGACATTTTGATTAACTCTTGTTTCCTGAACATTTTGATTAACTCTTGTTTCCTGGACATTTTGATTAACTCTTGATTCCTGAACATTTTGATTAACTCTTGATTCCTGGACATTTTGATTAACTCTTGTTTCCTGGACATTTTGATTAACTCTTGTTTCCTGAACATTTTGATTAACTCTTGATTCATGATCATTTTGATTTACTCTTGATTCCTGAACATTTTGATTAACTCTTGTTTCCTGGACATTTTGATTAACTCTTGTTTCCTGGACATTTTGATTAACTCTTGATTCCTGGACATTTTGATTAACTCTTGATTACTGGATATTTTGATTAGCTCTTGATTCCTGGACATTTTGATTTACTCTTGTTTCCTGGACATTTTGATTAACTCTTGTTTCCTGGACATTTTGATTAACTCTTTTTTCCTGGACATTTTGATTAAATCTTGTTTCCTGGACATTTTGATTAACTCTTGTTTCCTGGACATTTTGATTAACTCTTGATTCCTGGACATTTTGATTAACTCTTGATTACTGGACATTTTGATTAACTCTTGTTTCCTGGACATTTTGATTAACTCTTGATTCCTGGACATTTTGATTAACTCGTGATTCCTGGACATTTTGATTAACTCTTGATTCCTGGACATTTTGATTAACTCTTGATTCCTGGACATTTAGATTAACTCTTGATTCCTGAACATTTTGATTAACTCTTGACTCCTGGACATTTTGATTAACTCTTGATTCCTGGACATTTTGATTAACTCTTGATTCCTGGACATTTTGATTAACTCTTGATTTCTGGACATTTTGATTAGCTCTTGATTCCTGGATATTTTGATTAACTCTTTATTCCTGGACATTTTGATTAACTCTTGTTTCCTGGACATTTTGATTAGCTCTTGATTCCTGGGCATTTTGATTAACTCTTGTTTCCTGGACATTTTGATTAGCTCTTGATTTCTGGACATTTTGATTAACTCTTGTTTCCTGGACATTTTGATTAACTCTTGATTCCTGGACATTTTGATTAACTCTTGATTCCTGGAAATTTTGATTAACTCTTGATTCCTGGATATTTTGATTAGCTCTTGATTCCTGGACATTTTGATTAGCTCTTGATTCCTGGACATTTTGATTAACTCTTGTTTTCTGGACATTTTGATTAACTCTTGATTCCTGGACATTTTGATTAACTCTTGATTCCTGGACATTTTGATTAAATCTTGTTTCCTGGACATTTTGATTAACTCTTGTTTCTTGGACATTTTGATTAATTCTTGATTCCTGGACATTTTAATTAACTCGTGATTCCTGGACATTTTGATTAACTCTTGATTCCTGGACATTTTGATTAACTCTTGATTCCTGGACATTTTGATTAACTCTTGATTCCTGAACATTTTGATTAACTCTTGACTCCTGGACATTTAGATTAACTCTTGATTCCTGGACATTTTGATTAACTCTTGATTCCTGAACATTTTGATTAACTCTTGATTCCTGGACATTTTAATTAACTCTTGATTTCTGGACATTTTGATTAGCTCTTTATTCCTGGAGATTTTGATTAACTCTTGATTCCTGGACATTTTGATTAACTCTTGTTTCCTTGACATTTTGATTAGCTCTTGATTCCTGGACATTTTGATTAACTCTTGTTTCCTGGACATTTTGATTACTCTTGAGTCCTGGACATTTTGATTAGCTCTTGATTCCTGGACATTTTGATTTACTCTTGATTCCTAGACATTTTGATTACCTCTTGATTCCTGGACATTTTGATTAACTCTTGATTCCTGGACATTTTGATTAACTCTTGATTCCTGGATATTTTGATTAAATCTTGATTCCTGGACATTTTGATTAGCTCTTGATTCCTGGACATTTTGATTAACTCTTGATTCCTGGACATTTTGATTAACTCTTGATTCCTGGTTATTTTGATTAACTCTTGATTCCTGGACATTTTGATTAACTCTTGATTCCTGGACATTTTGATTAACTCTTGATTCCTGGACATTTTGATTAACTCTTGATTACTGGACATTTTGATTAACTCTTGATTACTGGACATTTTGATTAACTCTTGTTTCCTGGACATTTTGATTAACTCTTGATTCCTGGACATTTTGATTAACTCTTGATTCCTGGACATTTTGATTAGCTCTTGTTTCCTGGACATTTTGATTTAATCTGGATTCCTGGACATTTTGATTAACACTTGTTTCCTGGACATTTTGATTAAGTCTTGATTCCTGGACATTTTGATTAACTCTTGATTCCTGGACATTTTGATTAACTCTTGATTCCTGAACATTTTGATTAACTCTTGACTCCTGGACATTTAGATTAACTCTTGATTCCTGGACATTTTGATTAACTCTTGATTCCTGAACATTTTGATTAACACTTGATTCCTGGACATTTTGATTAACTCTTGTTTCCTGGACATTTTGATTAGCTCTTGATTCCTGGACATTTTGATTAACTCTTGTTTCCTGGACATTTTGATTACTCTTGATTCCTGGACATTTTGATTAGCTCTTGATTCCTGGACATTTTGATTTACTCTTGATTCCTGGACATTTTAGTTAACTCTTGATTCCTGCACATTTTGATTAACTCTAGATTCCTGGACATTTTGATTAACTCTTGATTCCTCGA
Organism: Lymnaea stagnalis; assembly: GCA_964033795.1. Classification (NCBI taxonomy): domain Eukaryota; kingdom Metazoa; phylum Mollusca; class Gastropoda; family Lymnaeidae; genus Lymnaea; species Lymnaea stagnalis. The sequence continues at coordinate 1,614,232 of CAXITT010000013.1, read as the reverse complement.
TATTTTGATTAAATCTTGATTCCTGGACATTTTGATTAGCTCTTGATTCCTGGACATTTTGATTAACTCTTGATTCCTGGACATTTTGATTAACTCTTGATTCCTGGTTATTTTGATTAACTCTTGATTCCTGGACAGTTTGATTAGCTCTTGATTCCTGGACATTTGATTAACTCTTGATTCCTGGACATTTTGATTAACTCTTGATTCCTGGACATTTTGATTAACTCTTGTTTCCTGGACATTTTGATTAACTCTTGATTCCTGGACATTTTGATTAACTCTTGATTCCTGGACATTTTGATTTACTCTTGTTTCCTGGACATTTTGATTAATTCTTGTTTCCTGGACATTTTGATTCACTCTTTTTTCCTGGAAATTTTGATTAAATCTTGTTTCCTGGACATTTTGATTAATTCTTGTTTCCTGGACATTTTGATTAACTCTTGATTCCTGGACATTTTGATTAGCTCTTGTTTCCTGGACATTTTGATTTAATCTGGATTCCTGGACATTTTGATTAACACTTGTTTCCTGGACATTTTGATTAAGTCTTGATTCCTGGACATTTTGATTAGCTCTTGATTCCTGGACATTTTGATTAGCTCTTGATTCCTGGACATTTTGATTAGCTCTTGATTCCTGGACATTTTGATTTACTCTGGATTCCTGGACATTTTGATTAACTCTTGTTTCCTGGACATTTTGATTATCTCTTGTTTCCTGGACATTTTTATTAGCTCTTGGTTCCTGGACATTTTGATTAGTTCTTGATTCCTGGACATTTTGATTAACTCTTGATTCCTGGAAATTTTGATTAACTCTTGTTTCCTGGACATTTTGATTAACTCTTGTTTCGTGAACATTTTGATTAACTCTTGTTTCCTGGACATTTTGATTAACTCTTGATTCCTGAACATTTTGATTAACTCTTGATTCCTGGACATTTTGATTAACTCTTGATTCCTGGATATTTTGATTATCTCTTGTTTCCTGGACATTTTGATTAGCTCTTGATTCCTGGACATTTTGATTAGCTCTTGATTCCTGGAGATTTAGATTAACTCTTGTTTCCTGGACATTTAGATTAGCTCTTGATTCCTGGACATTTGGATTAGCTCTTGATTCCTGGACATTTTGATTAACTCTTGATTCCTGGACATTTAGATTAGCTCTTGATTCCTGGACATTTAGATTAGCTCTTGATTCCTGGACATTTTGATGAATTCTTGATTCCTGGAAATTTAGATTAGCTCTTGATTCCTGGACATTTTGATGAACTCTTGATTCCTGGACATTTAGATTAGCTCTTGATTCTTGGGAACATGAACCAACTTAGTAAGTTTGAATCAGTTTGAGTCACCGGCATAAAAATCAACTTATCAGATGAAATGTCTTCGTTGAAGAGTAGATATTTTAAGATTAGTAGAAATGGTTATCCTTATTTTGAGATAGTTTTTCGTCACTCGCATACATCTTAAAGAGAAGTAACCACGAATATTAATGTTTCTCTTATTGGCATCCTTAACAGAGATATTACGATTAGGGCACCCTAACGATGAAACTACCGTAGGGGCACCCAAACAATGACATTAAAATAAAGGAATCTCTAGACAAAGGCAATACCATTAGGACACCCCCTAAAAAAGATATTACCATTTGGGCACCGTAAACAAAAACAGTTCCTCTACTAATAAGACTAAGTCATAATGGAACCTAAAAAGTAATTAACATTAGGTCACCCTGAACAAAGCCATTATCTTTAGGCAACCTAAAAAAAGAAATTACCATTGGGCAATCTACACAACGACATTATCATTAGGACCCCCTAAACAGGGACATTACCATTTGGGAACCATAGAAAAGACATTATCATAAGAACACCCTAAACAAAGACATTACCATTAGGAAACCCTTTAAAAAGACATTATTATAAGGGTACCTAAAAACAATACGATTACAGTGTAATAAACAAAGACATGACCATTATTAATAAGACAAATAAGCGACAATGCACCTCATCGTCAAGCCTACCTAACAAAGTTTTGAACTGAGCAACGGTATATCAAATAGGTAATAAGGGGAGAGACTGCAATCAGGTTAGCACAATATAAAAGGAGTAAAACAGAGTAGGGTTAAACCTGAAAAAAGGAACGCAACGAAACAACGACCGTGTCGGCAGCAAGCCTTCGTCAGCGAACAAAACAACAGAAAAAAAACAGTGAAAAAAAATAGCACTTAGCTTAGATGTAGTATCCCTGGGCTTATCTGATCGACCTTCATATAACCTTGACCTACTTATCTGATCGACCTGCATATAACATTGACCTACTTATATGATTGACCTTCTTATAGGATCGACCTTGCTATACGTTCGAACTGCCTATACGCTTTGGTAATATACTAACCGATGCTCTATAATTCCTTCCATTGAAATATCCATGTCTCTATATTACCTTTTCTGATTACCTCGGCTATCATTGATCACAGCAGCTTTCATTCATCTTACATTTACCGCGCGATTGATAATCCCCCGTCAAAAGATACCCTAACCACCCGCCGCGCCCCCTCACCCACACGCTTACACACAAACTCCGACATCTCCCCACATTTTGTTCCGTCGGTCCTTTACCTAATGCATTTTTAATACAAATTTTGTAATGCATTTTAAAGTGGAAATCTATGCCAGCGGTCGGAGGTTCCTTTAAAAAAACAATCATCAGCTTAAGAAATTTGTATTGATCTTTTCCTTCATCGTTAATGTCATCCAAAAGTTGCCACTGTGTGTTGCTGCCGTGGGTTGCTGTCGTGGGTTGCTGTTAAGGGTTGCTGTCGTGGGTTGCCGTCGTAGTTTAGAGAGAGCCGCTCGGAAGCAATATACCACAATAATGATGTGCTCCGAAATTCTGTAACGACGAGCGTGGCTTAAGGTGAGATGATGAAGCTGTGCTTAAATGTAATTACAATTTTTTTTTGTCTGCAGCTCTGAACAGTGAGGATATTAGGATATTGTCATGGGGAAAAAAAGCTCAACAATGGGGAGATAATGGAAAAGCATCTGAGAATACAATTTTTTTAGAGTATTGTGAGCAAAAATGCAATTTGTAATCCCAGGTTTCTTGGGCTGGTTCTTCCATCGGATATTTTGTGAGTGTCATCAATTTGTGAGTGTCCTGGTATGAGCAAGCGGTTTTTGTCTTGTAAGAGCAAGACGCTGCTTTTATGTAAGAGCAAGACGTTGCTGTCATGTAAGAGCAAGACGTTGCTGTCGTGTAAGAGCAAGACGTTGCTTTCATGTAAGAGCAAGACGTTGCTGTCATGTAAGAGCAAGGCTTTGCTGTCATGTAAGAGCAAGACGTTGCTGTCGTGTAAGAGCAAGACGTTGCTGTCGTGTGAGAGCCAGACGTTGCCGTCATGTAAGAGCCAGGCGTTGCTGTCATGTGATAAAAAGACTTGCTGTCATGTAAGAGCCAGATGTTGCTTTCATGTGAGAGCCAGACGTTGCTGTCATATAAGAGCCAGGCGTTGCTGTCATGTAAGAGCCCGACTTTGCTGTCATGTGAGAGCAAGCATTTGCTATTCCGGCTAGTACAGGTCCCAATTCCCCCCCCCCACCCTAACCTCCTGTGATTGTTCCGACCCCCCCCCCCTGAATTGTTAGCTATACCACACGAGTTTAAATCAAAAGAATTTTTTTTTAAATGCTTTAGTACAAAAAACCCTTTCTCAACTTTGGACAATGGGAAATTCAAATAAATTTTTTAAAAAATAAGATTCAAATATATTTTTCCCAAACGAAATAAGCTTTGTTAATCACATAATATTTTGCAGAAAAAAAAATGACTTGTGTACGTCTGAATAAAGTATACCATTAACAGCATTTGTACAATTTTACTTGTGTACGTCTGAATAAAGTATACCATTAACAGCATGTGTACAATTTTACTTGTGTACGTCTGAATAAAGTATACCATTAACAGCATTTGTACAATTTCACGTGTGTACGTCTGAATAAAGTATACCATTAACAGCATTTGTACAATTTTACTTGTGTACGTCTGAATAAAGTATACCATTAACAGCATTTGTACAATTTCACTTGTGTACGTCTGAATAAAGCATACCATTAACAGCATTTGTACAATTTTACTTGTGTACGTCTGAATAAAGTATACCATTAACAGCATTTGTACAATTTCACTTGTGTACGTCTGAATAAAGTATACCATTAACAGCATTTGTACAATTTTACATATGTACGTCTGAATAAAGTATACCATTAACAGCATTTGTACAATTTTACTTGTGTACGTCTGAATAAAGTATACCATTAACAGCATGTGTACAATTTTACTTGTGTACGTCTGAATAAAGTATACCATTAACAGCATTTGTACAATTTTACTTGTGTACGTCTGAATAAAGTATACCATTAACATCATTTGTACAATTTCACTTGTGTACGTCTGAATAAAGTATACCATTAACAGTATTTGTACAATTTTACTTTCTCTAAAAACTGTATTTATCATATCACTCTATCCAACCGTTTCAAAACTTTCATTGTTACAGCCTGGAATATCATAGGGTATTTTGACATACGAGAACGAGGCTACGCCTTGCAGGCACGTATAGACTCGGGCTCCTGATTGAATGCAATTTTATGTGTGTTTGACTGATTTTTGTATTGTTTTTTCTGTACTGGATATCCACCATGGACCACTACTTTGATTCGGATATGTTTTGTGTCCCTCCTAACTTTGGACTTTTGTTGTTTTGGATTTTCTTTGTTGCAAAGGTTAGTGAGATTCACCGCCTACACGGTCGGCCATCTTTGTCGGCACCACGCTCATCGCACGGTCAAGTCGACGTTACGGTCAGTGACACACGCAGTCCCCATGGCGGTAACCGACCTGAGCTTGCATACACACGTGATCGTCTTTTGTCAATGAATGCCAAGCGTACGCATCTGACCGCTGACCTCGTGTGTCGACTGAAAGAGCTTTTGATTGGTCGAGGCCTGCCTCGGAAGCGCACCCACCGTGGTGGTAGACGAAAACAACAACAACTTGTCACTCATTCTTTACCAAGACCTACTCTACACTACTCGGACCCTGCCAACCTCATTCACATCAAAACCTCTCCACGTTCTATCAACAAACAACTTCTCATTGCCACATTCAACGCCCAGTCGCTTGGCCCCTATGAGAAACGAATTGCAGTCTCCGAATTTGTCTCTGATAGGCAGATTGACATTCTGTTTATCCAGGAGACCTGGTTTCGGCTGACTGGCGATGAGGGGAAGTGCACCGATCTCGCTCCCTATGGCTATTCTGCCAGATCATTTCCCCGTTCAACTCGCGGCGGAGGCCTTGCTATTATATATAGAGACACGTTGTCCCATCATACAGCTTTTGTCACAGACCTCCCATTCGTCCACACGTCTTTTGAGGTAGTTCAATTTACACTGTCAGTGCCCCAGCAGACAGTTCATTTCATGTGCATATATCGCACCTTCCCTAGTAAGAAAAATAAATTGACCGACTCAGTGTTTCATCGAGAATTCCCGGATTTGATTGACCACTGCAACACATTGACCGGGACTTACATTGTACTAGGCGACATGAACTTCCATTTTGATCAACCACAGCACCCCTCCACTGCTAGGATGTTGGATCTCTTGGATTTATTCAGTCTTCACCAATCGGTCGACCAACCGACTCATAATCGTGGACATATTCTTGACTGGGTACTACATAGGCCTCAAGATGGTGTAGTTAGATCTGCTTCAATCACACAAGAGCTGTCCTCTGACCACTTCTGTGTTATTTGTGAACTTGGTGTTAGTGGCCCCAACCCTCCCCCTCAGTTTAGGGAGGTGCGCAGTCTGCGAGCTATAAACAGGGATGCATTTAAGCATGACCTAAGCGTAGAAGTGTCCCCTGCCCTCTGCCCTACATTGGAATCACTAGACCGTGCATTGCGCGCTGTGCTTGACCAACACGCCCCTGTCACCCGCCGCAATTTTAGTCTAAAGCGGTCATCTCCCTGGTATGCGACCATAAGGGAGGAACTACGCAGTGCCAAGAAAGAGCGCCGTAGTGCAGAAAAGAAGTGGTTAAGGTCAGGTCTTGTGGTTTTTAAGCAGATATTTTACGCTGCCAAGAAGCGTGTCAATCAGATTGTTTGTCGGGCAAAGACTACGTATTTTAGCCAAAAGATAACTATGGGTAAAACCAGCAGGCAGTTGTTTGATGTTTGTGGTCACCTTAGGGGGAGTAACAAAGGAACTGCGCTTCCTTCGGTGTTTCCCCTGCCCAAGCAACCAGATATTTTCTGTAATTTCTTTACAAGCAAAGTAGCTGACATTCGAGCTGAGCTTGATCGTCTTGATGCCCCTCCCCTTGAATTGCCTCCTTTCCCTTGTCTTACTTCCCATTTTAATATTTTTAAACCTGTTTCAGAACTTGAGGTAAAAAATATAATCCTAAAATCTAAACATACGTCATGTTCTTTGGATCCCATCCCAACCCCCCTGTTGGTTGAGTCATTAGATATCTTGCTCCCAACAATAACCCGCATAATAAATGAAAGCTTATATTCTGGCACTGTTCCGCCTCTTTGCAAATCAGCTGTCATCAAACCATTGCTTAAGAAGCCCGGTCTGGATGAAAATAATTTAAAAAACTATAGACCTGTATCTAACTTATCATTTTTATCTAAAGTTATTGAAAAACTAGTCCTAAAACAACTTTTTGCTTACTTAAATGATCACTCTCTTCTCAGTTCTAATCAGTCGGCCTATAGACATTTCCATAGCACGGAGACAGCTCTCTTGAGAGTCAGTAATGACCTCTTGCGCGCAATGGACAGCGGTAATGTCTCCATTTTGATCCTCTTAGACCTCAGTGCGGCCTTTGACACTGTTGACCATGAAATCCTTTTCAAAACCCTTGAAAACTACTTTGGAATTTCTGGTTCGGTTTTGGCTTGGTTTAGGTCCTACCTCTCTGATAGAACGCAAATGGTCTCTGTCGATGGCTGTCTCTCCGGCAGTGCTGATTTGGTGTACGGAGTGCCACAGGGGTCCGTTTTGGGTCCGGTTCTATTCATAATGTATACCAGACCACTACTCCTCTTGCTCGGGAGGCATGCTGTTGAGAACCAGTCATTTGCAGATGATACACAGCTATACATGCATACCCATCCATCTCTTGTCGATTCCGCTGTCCAGACTTTGCGGGGGTGCATTGATGATGTCAAGTCTTGGATGACACTCAGCAAGTTGAAGCTTAATGATGACAAAACAGAAGCACTCCTCATTTACAATCACAAATCATCCTCTACCTCAACTCTTCCCACCTCATTTCAAGTAGGTAACTCCGACATACAGTTTACACCCTCTGCTAGGAATCTTGGTTATATTCTTTCTAACAACATGTCTCTCGATAAACATATCTCTCACATTTGTCGTTCGGCATACACCGCCATCCGTCAGATCAGCTCCATCCGCCACTACCTGACAGTTAGCGCAACAAAAACTCTAGTCTGTGCTCTTGTTCTCTCTCGTCTTGACTATTGCAACTCACTTCTGTCAGGTTCACCGAAACATTTTATAGAAAAACTGCAGAAAGTTCAAAACTCTGCTGCTAGGCTTGTTCTTAAGGCAAAAAAACGCGATCACGTCACTCCACTACTCCACTCACTACATTGGCTCCCTATACAGGCACGCATTGACTACAAGCTGTCTCTTCTCTGTCACAACTTTTTCTCGGATTCCTGCCCTTCCTATCTAACTGAACTTCTTTCTGTCTATTCACCCCTTCGACAACTTCGCTCCTCCGCAGACTCGCGTATTCTGTCCGTTCCCAAGACACGCACTAAATTATATGGTGAACGATCTTTCTCTTTCTGCGCCCCCAAACAATGGAATTCTTTGCCACTACACATCCGCAATATAACAACCACACAGGCCTTCAAAACTGCACTCAAAACACATCTATTTAAACTATACTACTCTGACTGATTCTCCTCCTATAAACCGATAAACGTACATGGGTTTCCTTGTAAAAATGTCTGGTGTGGGTGGATGAATAGACCTATGGTGTTGTTTTGCTTATATGTTGTTTTTATTTCATTTATGTATTTTATTTTAATATTATGATTATGCCTCTTTGCTATATTTATGTACAGCGCGGTGAGCTCAGCCCTAGGCCGGGGTACCGCGCTATATAAGACCACTTATTATTATTATTATTATTATTTCAATCTGATGTTAGTCAGTGGAACAATAACATGAAGAAAGAGACGAGCTCTTGAAGCACTACCTTCAAGTCGTGTCCATTATCGAAATAGTAGAACAAAATATGTTTAGTCTTATAAAATTAAAAAAAACAACAACAATTAATCCGGCTTATTAAGTCCAATTCTAAAAGTTCTTGTTCCACTATTCATCTACAAACGTAGAACACTAAAACTGCCAATACAAAAGGAAAGGGGGGGGGGGCGGTAATGCAAAGATGATACACTTTTACATTGACAAACACCTTTATAATACGTAAATAATGTGTGTGTGTGTGTATGAATAAATATGAAGCTAGGAGGCAAACGAATAAGACACCAAAGTCCATCAAGCAGAGTGTACGGCAGAACTAGGATACAACTTTCAACAACACATGCAACATTCGTGATGCCATCAGAGTTCTAACCCAATTATCTGACGGCGAGTGGGAAACTTTTCTGAAGGCAAAACCGATTATTTGGTCTCCGTCCATCGATTAGAGACTATTTCATAGTGCACGTGGGCGTCTCTACTCAAACGGTCGCCCACAAAATGGGTTAGCAGTGTTGTAAACAGTCGCCCAGTTAGCAAGCTATCAAAGTTTCAACAGTCGCCCAGTCAGCAATCTATCAATGTTTCAACAGTCGACCAGTCATCAAGCTATCAATGTTTCAACAGTCGCCCAGTCAGCAATCTATCAATGTTTCAACAGTCCCCCAGCCATCAATCTATCAATGTTTCAACAGTCACCCAGTCATCAATCTATCAATGTTTCAACAGTCGCCCAGTCAGCAATATATCAATGTTTCAACAGTCGCCCAGTCAGCAATCTATCAATGTTTCAACAGTCGTCCAGTCATCAAGCTATCAATGTTTCAACAGTCGCCCAGTCATCAAGCTGTCAATGTTTCAACAGTCGCCCAATCATCAAGCTGTCAAGTTTTGTGGAAAATTGAGTCATTTTCTTTCCAATTTCAAACATGCATTTGTTAGCTTCGTTATGTTGTTGTTCGTCCGTCGAAGTCGACAAGGACCATCGAATCATCCGGTTAGGGGCGGGCGGGGGGATTGGGATTACGGTGAGTTCTTAGGTGGCTTGTTAGACCGATCCTTGCACGGAATAATCTATGACACCGTGGGCATGGAATAGTTGCTTCAGACGATGACCTAATGTTGCTCTTTCGGACAAGCCTGCGTGTCTCAGCTGTGGTTATTCTTTAGCTTCATGGGATTTAGCCCCCTTCTTGACAGCAGCTCTCCATCTGGCTCTGTCCTGGGCTGTCTGCACCCATTGAGTAGTGTTTATGCTGAAGGTCTTTAGTGCCACTTTCAGTGAGTCTTTGTAACGCTTTCTTTGGCCTCCTTGGGAGCGCTTGCCTATCGTGAGTTCTCCAAAGAATATTTGTTTCGTTATAGACCTGATGACAAACACACTGATCAATCTGTCTACACACTGATCTATCTGTCTACACACTGATCAATCAGTCTACACACTGATCAATCTGTCTACACACTGATATATCTGTCTACACCCTGATCTATCTGTCTACACACTGATTAGCTGTCTAAACACTGATCTATCTGTCTACACACTGATCTGTCTGTGTACACACTGATCAATCTGTCTACACACTGATCTATCTGTCTACACACTGATCAATCTATCTACACACTGATCTATCTGTCTACACACTGATCTATCTGTCTACACACTGATCAATCTATCTACACACTGATCTATATGTCTACACACTGATCAATCTGTCTACACACTGATCTATATGTCTACACACTGATCAATCTATCTACACACTGATCTATATGTCTACACACTGATCAATCTATCTACACACTGATCTATCTGTCTACACACTGATCAATCTATCTGCACACTGAATTATCGTTAACACAATGATCTATCGGTTTATACACTGATCAATCAAGCTACACACTGATTATCTGTCTTGACCAATAAACATTGTTTTCTATCACGTAGAGCAAAAAAGAAATGAATATTTCATGGGTTAATGAATAAATGTTGACTTTTGAAAACATTGATCAACCAATGACATATGATGCTTTTATATGCCAATAAAATTTGATGCTCTTATCTGCCAATGACATATGATGCTTTTACATGCCATTTACATATGATGCTTTTATAACCCAATGACACATATACTATGCTTTAGATGCCAATGACATACGAGGCTCATTGCTAGTCTCTCATATTTTAAAGTTCTGTACAAACAATGAAAATGTGACACCCCTTTCTTAAGACAAGGAACACACATACACACACACACACACACAATAATCTTTAAGTACACATTTAGGTGTATAAATACCGTACCAAAGAGTGGTGTAACACATAACTCACCAAATGTAGGTGCATACATAACACATCTTTTTTTTAATATACATTTTTTTAGTTTTCATTGATAGCTCAGAGCATCATTTCATATCACCATGAACAATGCAGGCAGCCACATTTCAAACGATCTGGCAGGTAGCTCCATTGGTGTGAGTTGCTTTTAACGGATGTGTCAATATTGTTATGTCAGAGGTGTGAAAAGGTGTGATGGTCGGTGTGGGGAGGTGTGATGGTCGGTGTGGGGAGGTGTGATGGTCGTGTGGGGAGTTCCGAGTTGCCGAGGGGAAGGGGGGCACTGATTTTTTAATGATGTGGAGCTACAAAAGAAAGGGGTGCTGTGACTGAATAGTAACAGAATGATGTTGTGTGTTTGGGAGGATGTCGTTGTTACATAATAGGAAATATTAGGTTATGACTGGGAGGGGGGTTGTGGGAGGGCTGGGAATCATATTGGAAGCATGATGCTGTGGGGTGGTTAGGATTGGTTTGTGACAGTGACAGAGTTTATGTTTCTTGACAACGGCATGGTTTGAGTGACAGATACGAGAAATGTAATTGTATTCTCCCGTGGTAAATGAAGACCAAATCAAAACAGATTTAGGACTGGACAGGTAAAGGCCATAACAATTATAAACCATACATTCTATTTATAGATCAATGACGTCAGTGTTATCTCTTTGTGCTATTTTAATGGGAACTGTTTGATCCCCCTGTTCTTGCTCACAGTTGTGGAGGTTCATGACGAATGCTAGAGGTTAAGATATTCATGTTTTTTTTTTAGAAATAGAAAGCGCTTATTTTGTCGTCCATGAAAGCTTGCTTTAAAAAAGAAATATTTCCTTTGGCTGCTGCTGATGTTCTGAGATGCGATAAGTGTCCATGTCTTGCCCGCTCTTAGACTAAATCATTAATGCGAAGATGTGGAGACATGCAGGGCCAAGTATTTTAGTTTCTAGCGCCTTGTTCTGTCATTACTATATGAGTTTTCTTACGCTAGTAATGTGTTTCAGATTTCAGATAGGCTTTCCTATACTATCCTAAACTGTCCTATACTAGCCAAAACTGTCCTATACTGTCCTAAACTGTCTTATACGATCCTAAACTGTCCTATACTGTCCTAAAGTGTTCTATACTGCCTACACTGTCCTATACTGTCCTAAATTGTCCTATACTATCATAAGCTGTCCTGTACAGTCCTATACTATCCTAGACTGTCCTATACTGTCCTATACTACCCTAAACTGTCGTATACTATCCTAAACTGTCCTAAACTGTCCTATACTGTCCTAAACTGTCCTATACTATCCTAAACTGTCCTAAACTATCCTAAACTGTCCTAAACTGTCCTAAACTGTCCTAAACTGTCCTATACTATCCTAAACTGTCCTATACTATCCTAAAATGTCCTAAACTGTCCTTATACTGTCCTAACTCCGCTGAGTCAGGACTTAGCGCTGACACTTCATCCAACACCACTGCATTGAAAGCATTTGTGTGTTGGACACGATAAATCTAGCTGTCCAGAAATCGTTGGACAGTCTACTAAAGCCTAAAGTGGCTCTTATAGGGTCTCTTGTATAAATTATTGTAATCTCGTCGGAATTGTCTTTGTAACCGTGTGCTGCTAATATTGATTGAAGATTTGATAATCAAACAGTATGCCAGGTAGCCAAGATTGAAGATTTGCTAATCTAACCGTATGCCAGGTAGCCAAGATTGAAGATTTGCTAATCTAACAGTGTGACAGGTAGCCAAGATTGAAGATTTGATACTATAACGGTATGCTAGGTAGCCAAGATTGAAGATTTGCTACTCTGAGAGTATACAAAGTTACTTCGGGCCTCTTCGTTTTGATGGTAAGACCACAGCTGGTACAGTACTTCGGGCCTCTTCGTTTTGATGGTAAGACCACAGCTGGTACAGTACGTCGGGCCTCTTCGTTTTGATGGTAAGACCACAGCTGGTACAGTACTTCGGGCCTCTTCGTTTTGATGGTAAGACCACAGCTGGTACAGTACTTCAGGCCTCTTCGTTTTGATGGTAAGACCACAGCTGGTACAGTACTTCGGGCCTCTTTGTTTTGATGGTAAGACCACAGCTGGTACAGTACTTCGGGCCTCTTCGTTTTGACGGATTCTGGTGTCGACCATCAGTACTTCGGGCCTCTTCGTTTTGATGGTAAGACCACAGCTGGTACAGTACTTCGGGCCTCTTCGTTTTGATGGTAAGACCACAGCTGGTACAGTACTTCGGGCCTCTTTGTTTTGATGGTAAGACCACAGCTGGTACAGTACTTCGGGCCTCTTCATTTTGACGGTAAGACCACAGCTGGTACAGTACTTCGGGCCTCTTCGTTTTGATGGTAAGACCACAGCTCCTACAGTACTTCGGGCCTCTTGTTTTGATGGTAAGACCACAGCTGGTACAGTACTTCGGGCCTCTTCGTTTTGATGGTAAGACCACAGCTGGTACAGTACTTCAGGCCTCTTCGTTTTGATGGTAAGACCACAGCCATCTGAAATATTTTCTTTGCAGTTTCGTGTCTGATTATTGAGCGATTGGCTGACAGAAAGTCCTAAGATGATTTCTATGACGTCATTTGCAGAGAATACGCACGTTCTCAACAATTCCAATGATGTCATCTTTGATGGCATATGTCAACTCATTGATAACGGTGCCAGGGGGCAACCCATTCTGACATCGTTTCCAACTGGACTGGCCAAGTCCTGACTCGATAAGCATGGACACTAGGCAGGCTCCGTCATGAAATTAATACACTACATGAGGTTCGCGATCTGGCTTAATTAGCAGTGATCTACATTAAATATCCCCGACTGACATTGTTAAAAGCCCGGTTAAGGTCTACAAAATATAAGCCTGATATTTCGCTGTTAGCTCCCAGGCCGGAGACACCATGAAAGTTATTGTCTTTATCTGCTGAATTGGTCGAAAACTCTTGACGGTGCTGTGTAGTCAGGACTGCACCCCTTCCTTGTTCCATTTTTCTTGTTCATATTCCTTGTTCCCCTTCTTTGTGTCCCTTTCTCGGGTCTATTTCTTGATTGTGCTCCTTACTTAACTGCGCCTCTTTCTTGATTGTCCCACTTCCTTAATTGCCCTTCCTCGATATTGCCCCTTTCTTTTTTGTGCCCCTTCTTTGATTGTGCCCTTTCCTCGATTGCACCCCTACTTTTCTTGTGTCCCTTCTTAGAATGCACCCCTTCCTTGATTGCGCCCCTTCCTTGACTGCATCCCTTCCTTGATTGCGCCCCTTCTTCGCTTGTGTCCCTTCTTTGATTGCGCTCCTTTCTTGATTGCACGCTTCTTAAATTGCGCCCCTTCCTTGATTGCGCCCCTTCTTTGATTGCGCCCCTTCCTTGATTGCGCCCGTTCCTTGATTGCGCCCTTCCTTGATTGCGCTCCTTCCTTGATTGCGCTGATTGCGCCCCTTCCTTGATAGCGCCCCTTTCTCACATGTGTCCCTTTATTGCGTACGTCACTTCCTCGTAGCTTTCAGATGCAGTAAAGATGAACCGCGCCTTTAACCTCTGGAGAGAAGATGTATCGCTTTCTTGTGTCTCAAACAAGGTACTTCATTGATCGGTACATTCTATAGAAGATCGATCATGACACCGTTGATAGATTGGGAGGGGGGGGGTTCAAATGTTCGACTAAGACCACGATAATGTTATCTACCCTGTGCTCGGTTGTGTCCCATCGGTATAGCTGAGGGATCACGGTCATGACTAAGTGTTACCATGTACTCTTCATAAAGGTTCCTCGTGTCTTTCATAGCACTGGTTCTCTTCAGCCTTGTGGTTTAGACTGGACGGCAGCGGTATGTAATTGTAAGACATACATTTGGACATATTTTATAGAGTCGTTTTCATGTGGCAAAGGTTGGAGAGGGATATAATGGAGGAGTGGTCCAGTAGATATGTACTTGTATAAACAGAAGGCGTCTGCTGGTGTGAACAGAAGGTGTGTGCTGGTGTAAGCAGAAGGTGTGTGTTGGTGTGAACAGAAAGTGTGCTGGTGTGAAAAGAAGGTGTATGCTAGTGTGAACTGAAGGTGTGCTGGTTTGAACTGAAGGTGTATGTGTGTGTGAACAGAATGTGTGCTGGTGTGAAGAGAAGGTGTGCTGGTGTGAGCAGAAGGTGTGTGCTGGTAGGAACAGAAGGTGTGTGCTGGTAGGAACAGAAGGTGTGTGCTGGTGTGAACAGAAGGTGTGTCCTGGTATGAACAGAAGGTGTCTTCTGGTGTGAACAGAAGGTGTGTGCCAGTGTGAACAGAAGGTGTGTGCTGGTGTGAACAGAAGGTGATTGCTGGTGTGAAAAGAAGGAGTGTGCTAATGTGAACTGAAGGTGTGCTGGTGTGAATTGAAGGTGTGTGCTGGTGTAAACAGAAGGTGTGTGCTGGTGTTTCTGTGTCATCCATAGGAAATTGATCAAAACAGAGGCACATGTGTCAACTATACATACAAGAACATGGCATTGTCATCATTGGCATCTATATTTACATAAAGGACATGGGCATTATTTGCATCTATCTATACATGAACATGAAATGGGAACAATGGCTTCTATCTATACATGAACAGGACATGGGCACCATTGGCTTATATCTATACATGAACATGAAATGGGAACAATGGCTTTTATCTATACATGAACAGGACATGGGCACCATTGGAATTTATCTATACATGAACATGAAATGGGAACAATGGCTTCTATCTATACATGAACAGGACATGGGCACCATTGGCATTTATGTATACATGAACATGAAATGGGAACAATGGCTTCTATCTATACATGAGCAGGAAATGGGCACCATTGGCATTTATCTATACATGAAATGGACATGGACACCATTGGCATTTATATATACATGAACAGGATATGGGCACCATTGGCATTTATCTATGCATGAAATGGCCATGGACACCATTGTATTTATCTATACATGAACAGGACATGGGCACCATTGGCATTTATATATACATGAACATGAAATGGGAACAATGGCTTCTATCTATACATGAACAGGACATGGGCACCATTGGCTTCTATCTATACATGAAATGGACATGGACACCATTGCATTTATCTATACATGAACAGGACATGGGCACCATTGGCATTTATCTATACATGAAATGGACTGGACACCATTGTATTTATCTATACATGAACAGGACATGGGCACCATTGGCATTTATATATAAATGAACATGAAATGGGAACAATGGCTTCTATCTACACATGAACAGGACATGGGCACCATTGGCATTTATCTATACATGAAATGGACATGGACACCATTGCATTTATCTATACATGAACAGGACATGGGCACCATTGGCATTTATCTATACATGAAATGGACATGACACCATTGGCTTCTATCTATATATGAACAGGACATGGAGACCATTGGCTTGTATATTCAAATTCAATATAGACGATATTAAGATATGCGTTTTCATTTGATTCAATTTTGACATTTCTCACAGATGGTAAACAGTGACAAATACATATGGTAGAAATCCCAAATACATGTGGTAGGAATCACAAATACATCTGGTGAAAATCACAAAGACATGTGGTAGAAATCACAAATACATGTTGTAGGAATCACAAATACATCTGGTGAAAATCAAAAATACATGTGGTAGAAATCGCAAACACATTCGGTATGAATCTTAAATACACGTTAAAAGAATCACAAATGCATGTGCTGTATATCAGAAATAAATATGGTATAGTTTTTAAATACGTGAGTTAGAGATCAAAAATACATTTGGTAGAAATCAAAAATACATATAGAAATCACAAAAGCATGTGGTAGAAATAAAAAATACATGTGGTAAAAATCACAAATACATGTGGTAGAAATCCGAAAATCATGTTGTAGAAATCAGAAATACATGTGGCAGAAATCCGAAAATCATGTAGAAATCAGAAATACATGTGGTAGAAATCCGAAAATCATGTTGTAGAAATCAGAAATACATGTGGTAGAAATCCGAAAATCATGGTGTAGAAATCAGAAATACATGTGGTAGAAATCACAAATACATGTGTTAGAAATCCGAAAATCATGTTGTAGAAATCAGAGATACATGTGGTAGAAATCACAAATACATGTGTTAGAAATCCGAAAATCATGTTGTAGAAATCAGAAATACATGTTGTAGAAATCAGAAATACATGTGTTAAAAATGTAACATGAAGAAATGTTGAAAATGGGAATTAATATGTTGCTGAAAATGGAGAGCAAAACAATTGTCTATACATGATCACAATAATGTCCATTATGAATGATAGCTTATCACGCGTGTCTAATACTTTGATTTACGACTTTCCATGTACCAGCCAAAAAAAAACCCACCTTAATCCAAATTTTAGTCAAATGCAGGGGCGTAACTTGACTGAAGGCCGCCAGTGGTGAACTCCTAAAATTGTGCTCCCCGTACACAAAGTTATTTTCATTTAATCTTAATTATAAACTCCAAAAATGTCACTTGGGGGGGGGGGTCGTTCGTCACCTCATCCTATTCCAATTACGCCCCTTGAAATTTTTATCTTTAACTGATCAAATGTAAGCTGGAGAATGATGAACTATCACAATGTTTCTGCCAGAAACGCTACCCACGGTCTTCGTATTATGAAAGCAATTTTCCACCAACACTATGATTGGTTCTTATGTTTCCGAAGTACAATTTGTTCCTTATATGTTTTGCAATTAGATCCTGTCAAGTAGCATTTACACCCCCCCCCCACCCCGCTCATACACACACACAACGAAAACTTTTTATCTGTGATTTTTTTAACCCTCGAACTGAGGCATGCATCATTCTGTGGTGTGGAGCTTTTCAGAGTTTTTTGAGTGTCATTTGAAATTGCATTAAATAACATAGAAATATTGATAAAGACCCCAATAAGTATATATTTTAGAAAGGTAAATGGATGGGGATAAAGTTGGCCATATTGCCCACTCCGTAAAAAAAAAATTGGGGCAGTGTCCTTGACCTTGGAGTTCTCAAGAAAACAAAAATCGACAAAATGTCTTACTTTCAAGTGCTCTTAACATCATTAATTTTTCTAGATACACTTAAAACACAATCTAAATGTTGTAGCCAATTTATTTATCATTCAGAAAATGTTTAGTTTGCTAAGGTTTTGATTGCAAATACACACGTGAAAGCAATTTTAGTAATTTTTGGTCATTTATATAAGAAACTGTGGACCACAGCTAAAACCAAGTAACAAATACAAAATCTCAGTCAAAATAGTTATTATTGACTAGTAAACATATAAAAAGGAATTGTGGAACTGATTTGGGTTGTTAAACTATACAATTTATGAGTTCTGATCTATGATCTGTAGCTTCTGTGACTAACATTCAGTTAGTCCTTGCCCAACCTCCTGGGCCTGGCTCGAAGTCTAACAGTAGCCTCAGTAGGCCTTCTTCAGTATCACTAAGACTAGTATCAGATTCACGAAAAGCAGAATCTGAAGTGAGATGTCATGGGGAATGTTAAAATCATCCTCAGTATCACTTACATCCTCTCCTAAAAAGCTTTCAAAACTATTTATAATAGTTCTCGCACTGAAGGCCCGGCCACAGCTTCCGCCATTTTTGCCTTAAAAAAAAAACCCAGCGATATAAAATTCCTATTGAAAAGTACTTATTGCTAAATGGTCAAGAAACAGCTTGACCCGGAAGTTGATTTAATTATGTATAAAAGAAAATGGTTAGGATTGCGGTTAAATATTGGATTGGAAGTTGCTATCGGCTCGTGTTTTTTATCGGCCGATTTTTTCGGCCGCCACTGCACAGAACGAGAATATGGGCCGATTTCGTCGGCCGACCACAGTCCGAGGGTTAGTTATAGTTTTAAAAGAGTTGGCAGATTAGGAGTTACTGTATAGTGTAGACTTGATTGGACTTGAGTTAAATCGATTGCTGAAGATGTGTGACGTCAGATATGCTAATTCTCGTATGCAAGAACTCATTCACATCTGTTAACCACAAGCATCTGTTTGTGGACGAATCTGCCACATAAATCGCATGTCTTGTTAGCTGTCAAAGACGCAGCGATCATTGGTTCCGCCCGGTGAGGGGGTGGTGGAAAAGAGGGGGGGGGGATTTTATAGTTTACGTCAATCTCCCGCTCAAAAACGTAAAGTTATTTGGGCAAACAAAACCTGGAAATAACGAGCCTTAAAGTGCAACTGTCCATTGGCAGAGGTTCTAACTCATCCCACATCGTTATAATTGTGTACACTAACTGAACCTGCAAACAGCACCACTTTTCATTCGGTCCCACGGGTTGGACTAAAACTTGTAAATAGCACCACTTTACTTTCGGTCCCAAGTACTAAATATTTATGTTGTTCTTAAGTATGAATTTAAATTATTATAAAACTATTCAACTCTTTTTATTTGTTTAAACTTATGCATTAGAAAATGACTTTATGCAAAAATATTACTTTTTAGTGTATGTCTAGTGTATGTCTAGTTTATGTCCAGTTTATGTCTAGTTTGTTTCTAGTTTATGTCTAGTATGTTTTTAACGTATGTCTAGTGTGTTTTATTTTTCATTCGTGATTTAGGCAAACGATAATTAAAATTATCATTTTATTTTTAACACTATTTGCGAAATGCTAAAAACTTCTGTAAAAAGAGAGGCTAGGTTCCTGAAAATCTTTTGGCCCACTCCAAATATAGACACGCCCATGAAAAGACTCGCCTTTAACTACGTTATTACATGATTCGTGACCCCCTTTTCCCCAAACCATGAAGACACGCCCATGACAAGACTTACCTTTAGCGACGTGACGACCAGCGTCTTGTTGCCGAAGGGGTTGCCCGAGTTCTGACCTTCATGGTAGCTGATGTTGATTCCTGAGGAAACCCTCCACTCGCCGCCCTGAAGGGAAACACCACCCAAGATGAGACATGCATTCAGAGTTATCGTCCCAATACCACACATCTACATTCACAAAGCTATTGCACAAACATAACAAATATTAAATTCTAGTTACAGTTAGTTAGTAGTATTTCTTTTGATTTTTTTTTTACCAAAGAATGTCAAATAACATAAAGGTTCTAAAAATATAGGATTGGGCGTCTTATGAGGGTGGGGCCATGTGTATTTATTAAGCTCGTTATGTTGATAGCTTAAAAACGTATATTTATCATAATTAAGTTAAAATAACAATGTGGTAGTGTTGAAATAGCAATGTGGTAGTGTTGAAATAACAATGTAGTAGTAGTGCTGAAATAACAATGTGGTAGTGTTGAAATAACAATGAGGTAGTGCTGAAATAACAATGTGGTAGTCTTAGCCTTCGTTCACTACACCAGATTATAAGGTTGACTCACATCAGCAATAATAATGATATTACTTTCATGGGATTTGTTAAGTGGAAAGGTTTTGTAAGATCTACTCAACAGAAGCAGAAAACAATGCTAAATTAATGGGTCTGAAGCAAGTGCGCTGTCGGCTTGCTAGACGCAAAACACTTCAATCCATCCCAGTGTTCACCGATTCACACAATTTTGAAACGGTGCTCTTTGGACACAAAGATGGCACCAACAATACTGGAGCTCGTACGTAACATAGTGTCTCACTGAGGCACGGTGACCCTTCAATGGATCCCCAGGACACGAGGGGATTCCCCCCTCCCCCACAAATCAGAGCTGACTATCTTGCGAGGCAAGGCTCTTCCCAGCCTCAACCTAACCGATCAATGGCCGAACAGGGGGTTAAGGCCTGGATTAAGGACCTCTTCCAGGAGGAATGGAGGAAAGAATGGGAACAGGGTACCACTGCCCGAAAACTTGACCGGAGCATGCCAAAAAACAAACCACAGGGGCGATCAATGGTGGAGTCTTAAACGCCACCATCAGAGCCTCATCACCAGCAGAGTCTCATCACCAGCAGAGCCTCATCACCAGCAGAGTCTCATCACCAGCAGAGTCTCATCACACAGATGGGAACAGAGCATTGCCCTACGAGGAGCTTCCTGAATAGGTTGCATTCTCTGCGGGACACGAGCTGCCGCCATTGTGGACAGGCGCCGGAGACCGTAGAGTACCTTCTAGCCAAGTGCTCGATATTGTGGACAGGCGCCGGAGACCGTAGAGTACCTTCTAGCCGAGTGCTCGATATTGTGGACAGGCGCCGGAGACCGTAGAGTACCTTCTAGCCGAGTGCTCGATATTGTGGACAGGCGCCGGAGACCGTGGAGTACCTTCTAGCCGAGTGCTCGACACTAGCGACTGGTGTTACTGGAGTGCTCCCAGGCAACCACGTCGAGAGCCTGATTTACGGGACTGCCCAGCAGATGAGGCAGGCGTGTACCCTACTTGCCGGGCCCATTAAAGAGCAATAGCTCGGTCCCATACAGTGAATGTAATATTTCAGGAAGATCTTCTCACTAAAATGAAAGAAAACCTATCAAGTATATACGCATAACAAGCAGCAACAAACCAAACTGACAGCATCCATCCAACCGTCATGCTGAGACACCAGACCACTGACCTTAACGAGTCCTTTAGAAGTTAGTTGCATTATGTCCAGTTTAAAATCTATTCGAGTTCCCGATTTTAACAGTATATCACCAGTGAGTCCTTTCATTGGAATCTGTTGACAAACAAGCATTCAGGAAGTTAGGTTGCTAGTCAAATTGTGATGATATTGTTTGAAATATTGTTGTGTAAGTTATTTTGTACAGCTATTATCACAACTCCTTGTATCACTGAGTGCATCATTTGTACAGCTATTATCACAACTCCTTGTATCACTGAGTGCATCATTTGTACAGCTATTATCATAACTCCTTGTATCACTGAGTGCATCATTTGTACAGCTATTATCACAACTCCTTGTATCACTGAGTGCATCATTTGTACAGATATTATCACAACTCCTTGTATCACTGAGTGCATCATTTGTACAGCTATTATCACAACTCCGTGTATGATGGCGTAACATGAGTGACATGCCTAAAACGTCATGCTGTCTCACAAACTACAAGAACAAAAATATTAGATAAGATTAGATTCTTTTATTGATCCAAACAAATGGAAATGTTTTTGATTGCATTGTACATTTTCAGCACATAAATAAAACAATTTGAAGACAAGACATTTATAATAAATTATTTCAAACAGCTATTTAGTTAGTTCTCTAAGCCAAATTGGGGACTTATTAGTTCTCATGAAGATGTGTGACTTCAGAGGGAGCACGCCAGTAAATTCGTACAGATTGGGGAACAAAATAATTTTTATATCTATCATTCCTCGCCCTGATGGAAAGAATTCGTCTCGAACGGACCGATCCTAAGTATCTGTGATGAAGAGGGTGGGATGTATCATCAAAAATGTGTTTAGTTTTACAAAAACATCTTTCTTCAAATAGTTCTTCAAGTGAAGGATGTTTAGTTTTTGTTATGTTCCTAGCTTTCTTGATTAGTTGGTTTATGCGGTGTTTAATACCAGACGTTGAATTCCCACACCAGGAGGTAATACTGAAATTAAGTAGGCTTCCAATTTAACACCTATTAATGCTAGGTCTTTTTAATTTCAGTAAATGTATTTCCTAATACATAGACAGCCAGTAACAAAAACAAGTGAGTGTTTATGTGCATGAGTGTGTGTGTGTGTGTGGGGGGGGGGATACTTTGATTTAAAAAAACTAATATTCTTTCGTATCGAAAAGTAAAATGAAAAACAAATAATAAAAAATGATTCGTTTTAAATTTGTCATTAGCGAAACAATTAACTTAATTCCAACTTCCTGTTGCTGTGTACAATGTGAAAAGAACGTGAATAAAAGACTTTTTGTTCTCTTTCGTTTCACACAAATCTCCCCGTGGTGCCTGGCAAACAAGACTCTATAACAATCAACACACCTGCGTCTCTGAGTTACCTGATTTAAAAAGGAATATAAGCTTGGACCCGATGCCCACTGGGAGGGCGTACTACAGCTGGCGTTCAGGGGGCGTAAGATGGCGGATGTGGCATAGCGTTCCAGCGCGTTAGCCAACAGGTAGACAGAGTCGTACATTAAAGCCACTTCGTGCTGTAAAATGGGCATAAAATGGGCATAAAATGGGCATATTTTAAATCACACATAATATATCGCTATGATAAATTACAAAAAGTGTTGGACTGCAATAAAGCTTTAAAATATATTAATAAGACACGAACAAATTGTGTCAATAGAACAATATGAGTTAGCTTTAATAATAATTGTACATTATACAGAATTAAACGTTTCGGCACTTTCGGCACATGCCTTCATCAGTACAAACAAACACAACACATTTAAATAAGTATAAATTAAATTTACATAATGTCAATATATATATCCTACCTAAAACAGAAAAAATATAGGAGAGGGCGCTTAAACCTGACAAAAACAAAGTAAAGAGATGTAGAAAGATATTATTAAAGCTAACTCATATTGTTCTATTGATAAATTACATGATTAAAAAAAACAGAGTTGTGGGATTATACCACAAGTAATATCATTATATATCAATAATTACGTCATAAAATTCTTCTGAATACCCCTGAACACTATTGAACTTCCTCCTCTGCAGCCCCTCCTTTCTAGAATTGTTTGAGACCCACCGTATTTTAAATAATTTGACACTTGACGTGTATGAGGCGATGTATGAAATGAGACGTTTCCGTGTGATTTATTTGCTAGATCAATCGGCCTGTCATTATAGACCACTTCGTGGGTGTTTTAAAAGAATAACAATATTCAGTAGTGAAATATTGTTTTATGGCTCCCATATAATATTGATGTCTATGGTAACAAGTTTGTCTAGGTTTTCTAAATTAAATGGCATACTATCTCTATATTAACTAAGATATCATTTCTATAGTAACCAGAGAATATCATTTCAAGGTAACTAGGATATCATTTATATGGTAACTAGGTTATCATCTCTATAATAACTAAGATATCATTGCTATAGTAACCAGAAAATATCATTTCAAGGTAACTAGGATATCATTTATATGGTAACTAGGTTATCATCTCTATAATAACTAAGATATCATTTTTAAAGTAACGAGAGAATATCATTTCAAGGTAGCTAGGATATCACTTTTATAGAAACTAGGTTATCTTTTCTATAGTAACAAGGTTATCATTGCCATAGAAACTAGGGTATCATCTCTCTAGTACCTAGGATATCATCTGTATAGAAAGTAGGATATTATCTATATAGTAACTATGATAACATCTCTATAGAAACTAGGATGTCATCTATATAGTACCTAGGATATCATCTCTAAGGTACCTATGATTTCATCTCTATAGTAACTAGGATATCACCTCTATAGTACCTAAGATATCATCGCTATAGTACCTAGTGTATCATCTCCATGGTAACTAGGATAGCGGTAGATAGAGATTTTCTTACAGTTACCTAGCTGACATAGATATTATTGATCATTGACACAACTCATATTTCTTACAGTTACCTAGCTGACATAGATATTATTGATCATTGACACAACTCATATTTCTTACAGTTACCTAGCTGACATAGATATTATTGATCATTGACACAACTCATATTTCTTACAGTCAGATCACCAGTTGTTTGCTCAGTGCCTTTTTTATTCCCTTTTTAAATGTGAATTTGATGACAGTTCCAGTAAAATTTCATAAACAGACTTACCGGAAGTGACAGGAAGTGATACATATCCAATAGTGTCCAGTAAAGTCAGCTAACTGATTAACAGGCTTACCGGAAGTGACAGATAGTCAGTTGAGTTCACTAGACTCATTAATAGGCTTACCGGAAGTGACAGATATCCAGTTGTGTTTAGTAAACTCAGATCTGTCTGCATTTCGTAGATCTCCATATCATGTATGATCTTCTTGACCTGGGGGTCACTGGGGTCAACCAAACGGAAACCAGTTAAGTTGACGTAATTGTGACGAAAATCTTCCATGTCTATTGATTCTATATCCTGACGAGAGAATGGCATCTTTATATCAATTAACATCCTGACGATAGAATGTCATCTTTATAGCAATCTATATCCTGACGAGAGAATGTCATCTTTATATCAATTAACATCAAAACGGAGACTATGTGAAGACTATGTGGTTACTATGTGGATACTATGTGGAGACTATGTGGTTACTATGTGGAGACTATGTGGAGACTATGTTGAAACAATGTGAAGACCAAGTAAACGAAATTTATCAACGGATTGAATGTAGAATTGTTGAGCAATTCAAGGTACTTCATCTCTAGCTTTATGTACAACTATGGACGGTAAAAGTGCAACGTGAGATCTAGATTGATAAATATGGTCAATCATAGTGCAATTTGGGGGGGGGGGTCTAACAAACTAATATCAGTGGCACTACAATTGACGATACAGAAAGGGAACGTTGGCAATAGACACAAATATATTTTTTAAAATGTTAACCGTATTTTTAAATATCAATAAACTCAACATTTTTACCCATTTTTGCTCTATATATGTGTATGTATATATATATATATATATATATATATATATATATAATAATAATAATAAAGTTCATTTCAAAAACACGCTTCATCCCCAAAGGCTCGAAGCGCGGTACAAAGTCAACAAAAAACAAATCTATAGTTTACCACATTTAAAACAAACGCAACACGACAAAAACTAAGTACAAGCATACAATGGCAAAGTCTTTCTAGCCATTTCAACCATAAGCAACACAGCCATTATGCATTAACTGGAAAATAATGTTGACAATCATCCCAGAAGGTGTTTGCGAAATAGATGTGTCTTTAAATCGGTTTTAAAGGACTCCAGTGTCTGGTTGTTTCTGAGATCGACAGGAAGGGCATTCCAAATTAGTGGACCAGTGATAAATTGCTAAAGAAATAATAAAATATAAAAATACTAGGGCTTAACCGGAGGCAGTATTTTATTTGATAAATACCCGGTGGGGCCAAGTTTTAAACAAGACAAGTTTAGCTTCTAATATTCTATGACATATTTCAGCCTTTACACAATAGGCCTACATACAACCCTACACCCTAATTGGCAGTCCTAAAACAATATGACTAAAGACAGTCCTACACCCCATCTGCTGGCCTTTACACCATAGGCCTACAGACAGTCCTACACCCTAACTGCAGGCCTTTACACCATAGGCCTACAGACAGTCCTACACTCTGACTGCCAGTCTTTAAACATTAGTCTTACCTCCTATCTGGAGACATTCCTACAGATGGCCATCGGACATCCACCCTGCAGACAATACTACAGACAATGATACACCATACCCATGGGTTTTCATTAATAAAATTTCGCCTCCGAAAAAAAATTCAAAATTTTTCCCAGGTTCATCCATCCCGCATGACGCTCACTGCTTGAATTCATTTTTCACCCAGTACTATTAATATACAATATTTTAATTAGGGGAGGGCCAGTTACTATAAGGAAGCAGCCATCCCAGACGCTAAATATCTATAAGATATAAAGTTGTACTCTTTTAATAGAAAAGCTTGATGAATAGACTAAACCATAAAATAATCACACTTGTAATCACTCCGATTAAACAGTAACGAATGCAGGTAGCTAGATGTACACCATGACGCAGGTTTATTCACCTAAATAGCTTAATCGTGTCTAACCAAAAGCTGTTTGACAGCAAAGCTGTGAGTGTCAACAAACATGACCACCTTTAAAAACAGGACAGCTTATGTAAACACTTTGTTGTAACTTGTTACACATGGCAGTGCTTTATGGACGCCCCCCCACCCCCACATGGCAGTGCTTTATGGACGCCCCCCACCCCCACATGGCAGTGCTTTATGGACGCCCCAACCCCCACATGGCAGTGCTTTATGGACGCC